>CM021109.1:347897716-347922181 GCA_007115665.2 Sequoiadendron giganteum | reverse complement strand
TGAGGGTTGAGGGTTGAGGATAGAGGCTTGAGGGTTTAAGAGTTGAGGGATTAAGGGTTGATGGTTTAGGGATTAGGGTAGAGATTTTTCTTGGATTTAAGGGTGTAAGGGTTGAGGGATTAGGGTTGATGGAATAGGGTTTAGGGTAGAGGGTAGAGGGTTGAGGGTTGAGGGTAGAGGGTAGAGGGTAGAGGGATTAATCGTTTAGGGTTTAAGGGTTGAGTGTTTAAGGGTTTAAGGGTTTAGGGTTTAAGGGTTTAGGGTTTAGGGTTGATGGATTAGGGTAGAGAGGGAGGAATGGATGGATAGAGATAAGAAGAGAAGAGGAGGGAGGTACATATATTTATGAGGGTTGATGATCCAATGTATAGGGTAGAGGGTTGAAAATAGAGGGTTTAGGGTTGACGACCTGTAGGGTTGAGGGATTAGGGTATTCAGTTGAGGGTATAGGGTTGAGGGTACATATGGTTGAAGGATTAGGGTTAATAGTCCAATGTATAGGGTAGAGGGTATTGGGGTTGAGGGTTTAGGGTTTGAGGGTTGAGTATTGAGGGATTAAGGGTTGAGGATTGAGAATTAACGGTTGGGTGTTTAATGTATAAGGTTGAGGGTAGAGGGTTGAGGGTTTAAGGTTGAGGGTGGAAGATTGAGTGTAGAGGGTAGAGGGTTTAACGATTAAGGGTTTAAGGGTTGAGGGTTTAGGGTTGAGAGTTTAAGGGTTTATAGGGTATATGGTAGATGGTAGAGGGTTGAGGGTTTAAGGTTTTAGGGTTTAGGGTTGAGGGTAGAGGATTGAGGGTATAGGGTTGGGGGATTAGGGTTGAGGGTCTAATGTATAGGGTAGAGGGTATAGCGGTTGAGGGATTAGTGTTTAATGGTTGATGGATTAAGGGTCAAGAGGGTTGAGGGATTAGGGTAGAGAATTTACTAAGTTGGTTTAAGGGTTTGGGGATTAGGGTTGAGGGTAGGGTATTTAAGGGTTAAAGGTTTAATGGTAGAGGGTTTAGGGTTGAGTGTTTAAGGGTTTATAGGGTAGAGGGTAGAGGGTAGAGGATTGAGGGTATAGGGTTATGGGATTAGGACTGAGGGTCCAATGTATAGGGTAGAGGGTATAGGGGTTGAGGGAATAGGGTTTAAGCGTTGCGGGATTAAAGGTCAAGAGGGTTGAGGGATTAGGGTAGAGAGTATACTAAGTGGGTTTAAGGGTTAAGGGTTGGGGGATTAGGGTTGAGCATAGAGGGTAGAGGATTGAGGGTAGAGGGTATAGGGTTTAAGGGTTGAGGGTTTATGGTTTAGAGTTTAAAGGTTTATAGTTTTTAGGGTTGAGGGTTTGAGGGTTGACAATTTAAGGTTGAGGGTAGAGGATTGAGGATATATGGTAAGGGGATTAGAGTTGAGGTTCCAATGTATAGGGTAGATGGTATAGGGGTTGAGGGAATAAGGTTTAAGGGTTGAGGGATTAAGAGGATATAAGGGTTGAGGGATTAGGCTTTAAGGGTTGAGGGTTGAGGGTTGAGGAATTAAGAGGGTATAGGGGTTGACGTATTAGGATTTAAGGGTTGAGAGTTGAGGGTTGAGGGTTGAGGGACTAAGAGGGTATAGGTGTTGAGGGATTAGGGTTTAAGGGTTGACGGTTGACGATTGAGGGATTAAGAGGGGAATAGGGGTTGAGGGTTGAGGGTTGAGGGATTAAGAGGGTATAGGGGTTTAGGGTTTAGGGTTGAGGGTAGAGGGTAGAGGATTGAGGGTAGAGGGTAGAGGGTTTAAGGGTTCAGGGTTTAGGGTTTAGAGTTGAGTGTTTAAGGGTTTAAAGAGTAGAGGGTAGAGGGTTTGAAGGTTGAGGGATTATGAGGGTATAGGTGTTGAGGTATTAGGTTTTAAGGGTTAAGGGTTGAGGGTTGACGGATTAAGAGGGTATAGGGGTTGAGGGATTAGGGTTTAAGGGTTGAGGGATGAGGGTTAAGGGATTAGGTTTTAAGGGTTGAGGGTTGAGGGATTAAGAGGGCATAGGTGTTGAGGGATTACTCTTTAAGGGTTGAGGGTTGAGGGTATAACGGTTTAGGGTTTAAGGGTTGAGGTTATAGGGTTTAGGGTTGAGTGTTTAAGGTTTTATAGGGTAGAGGTTAGATGGTAGAGGGTTTGAGAGTTGACGGATTAAGAGGGTATAGGTGTTGAGGGATTAGGGTTTAAGGGTTGAGGGTTGAGTGTTGAGGGATTAAGAGGGTATAGGGGTTGAGGGATTAGATATTAAGGATTGAGGGTTGAGGGTTGAGGGTTGATGAATTAGAGGGTATAGGGGTTAAGCGATTAGGGTTTAAGGGTTGAGGGTTGAGGGATTAAGAAGGTATAGGGGTTAAGGGATTGCAGTTTAAGGTTTGAGGGTTGAGAGTCAATGGATTAAGAGGGTATAGGGGTTGAGGGTTGAGGGTTGAGGGATTAGAGTTTAAGGATTAAGGATTGAGGATTTAATAGTTTAGATTTTAAGGGTTGAGGGTTTAGGGTTTAAGGTTGAGTGTTTAGGGGTTTATAGGGTAGAGGGTAGAGGGTTTGAGGGTTGAGGGATTAAGATGGTATAGGTGTTGAGGGATGAGGTTTTAAGAGTTTAGGATTGAGGGTTGAGGGATTAAGAGGATATAGGGGTTGAGAGATTAGGGTTTAAGGGTTGGGGGTTGAGGGATTAATAGGGTATAAGGGTTGGGTGATAAGGGTTGAGGGTTGAGGGTTGAGGGTTGAGGGTTGAGGGTTGAGGGTTGAGGGATTAAGAGGGTATAGGTGTTGAGGGATTAGGGTTTAAGTGTTTAAGTGTTTAAGGGTTGAGGGTTGAAGGATTAATATGGTATAAGGGTTGAGGGATTAGGGTTTAAGGGTTGACAGTTGAGGGTTGATGGATTAAGAGGGTATAGCGGATGAGGGATTAGGATTTAAGGGTTGAGTAATTAAGAGGATATAGGGGTTCATGGATTAGGGTTTAAGGGTTGAGGTTTGAGGGTTGAGGGATTAAGAGGGTATAGCGGTTGATGGATTAGGGTTTAAGGGTTGAGGGTTGAGGGATTAAGAGCTTATAGGTGTTGAGGGATTAGGGTTTAAGGGTTGAGAGTTGAGGGTTAAGGGATTAAAGGGTATAGGGGTTGAGGGATTAGGGTTTAAGGGTTGAGGGTTGAGGGTTGAGGGATTAGGAGGGTATAAGTGTTGAGGGTTTAGGTTTGAGGATAGATGGTAGAAGGTAGAGGATTGAGGGTAGAGGGTTTAAGGGTTGAGGTTCTAATGTTTATGGTTTAGAGTTTAAGGGTTTATAGGGTAGGGGGTAGAGGGTAGAGGGTAGAGGGTAGAGGGTTTTATGGTTTAGGTATTAAGAGGGTATAGGTGTTGAAGGATTAGGGTTTAAGGGTTGAGTGTTGAGGGTTGAGGGATCAAGAGGGTATAGGGATTGAGGGATTAGGGTTGAGGGTTGAGGGTTGAGAGTTGAGGGATCAAGGATTAAGAGGGTATAGGGGTTGATGGATTAGGGTTTAAGGTTGAGTATTGAGGGTTGAGGGTTGAGGGATTAGGGTTTAAGTTTTGAGGTTTGAGGGTTGAGGGATTAAGAGGGTATAGGGGTTGAGGGATTAGTGTTTAAGGTTTGAGGGTTGAGGGTTGAGGGATTAAGATGGTATAGGGGTTCAGGGATTAGGGTTTAAGGTTGAGGGTTGAGGGTTGAGGGATTAAGAGGGTATAGGGGTTGATGGATTAGGGTTTAACTATTGAGGTTTGAGGGTTGAGGGATTAAGAGGGTATAGGGGTTGAGGGATTAGTGTTTAAGGGTTGAGGGTTGAGGGTTGAGTGATTAAGAGGGTATATGGGTTGAGGGATTAGGGTTTAAGGGTTCAAGGTTGAGGGATTAAGAGGGTATATTGGTTGAGGGATTATGGTTTAAGGGTTGAGGGTTGAGGGTTAAGGGATTATGAGGGTATAGGGGTTGAGGGATTAGGGTTTAAGGGTTGAGGGTTGAGGTTTGAGGAATTAAGAGGGTATAGGGTTTGAGTGATTAGTGTTTAAGGGTTGAAGGTTGAAGGATTAAGAGGGTATAGGTGTTGAGTTATTAGGGTTTAAGGGTTGTGAGTTAAGGGATTAGGGTTTAAGGGTTGAGGGTTGAGGGATTAAGAGGGTATAGGGGTTTAGGGATTAGGGTTTAAGGGTTGAGGGTGTAGGTTTGAGGGATTAAGAGGGTATAGGGGTTGAGGGTTGAGAGTTGAGGGTAGAGGATAGAGGGTAGAGGATTGAGAGTAGAGGGTAGAGGGTTTAAGGTTTAAATGTTTAAAGGTTGAAGGTTTAGGGTTGAGTGTTTAAGGGTAGAGAGTAGCAGGTAGATGTTTTGAGGGTTGAGGGATTAGGTTTTAAGGGTTGAGGGTTGATGGATCAAGAGAGTATAGGCGTTGAGGGTTTAGGGTTTAAGGGTTGAGGGTTGAGGGATTACGAGGGTATAGGGGTTGAGGGATTAGGTTTTAAGGGTTGAGGATTGAGGGATTAAGAGGCTATAGGGGTTGAAGGATTAGGGTTTAAGGGTTGAGGGTTGAGGGTTGAAGCATTAAGAGGGTATAGGGGTTGAGGGATTATTGTTTAAGGGTTGAGTATTGAGGGTTGAGGGATTAAGAGGGTATAGGGGTTGAGGGATTAGGGTTTAAGGGTTGAGGGTTGAAGGATTAAGAGGGTATAAGGGTTGAGGTATAAGTGTTTAAGGGTTGAGGGATTAAGAGGGTATAGGGTTTGATGGGTTAGGGTTTAAGGGTTGAGGGTTGAGGGTTGAGGGATTAAGAGGGTATAGGGGTTGAGGGATTAGGGTTTAAGGGTTGATGTATTAAGAGGGTATAGGGGTTTAAGGATTAGGGTTTAAGGGTTGAGGGTCGAGGGATTAAGAGTGTATAGGGGTTGAGGGTTTAGGGTTGAGGTTACAAGGTAGAGGGTAGTGGATTGACGGTAGAGTGTATAGGGTTTAAGGGTTGAGTGTTTAGGGGTTTATATGGTAGAGGGTAGAGGGTAGAAGGTTTAACGATTTAAGGTTTAAGGGTTGAGGGTTTAGGGTTTAGGGTTGAATGCTTAAGGGTTTATAGGGTAGATGGTAGAGGGTTTGAGGGTTGAGGGATTAAGAGGGTATAAGGGTTAAGGGATTAGGTGTTAAGGGTTGACAATTGAGGGTTGAGGGATTAAGAGGGTATAGGGGTTGAGAGATTAGGGTTTAAGGGTTCAGGGTTGAAGGATTAAGAGGGTATAGCTGTTGATGGATTGAGGGTTTAAGCATTGAGGGTTGAGGGTTGAGGGTTGAGGGTTGAGGGATTAAGAGGGTATAGGTGTTGAGGGATTAGGTCTTAAGGGTTGAGGGTTGATGGATCAAGAGGGTATAGGCATTGAGGGTTTAGGGTTTAAGGGTTGAGGGTTGAGGGATTAAGAGGGTATAGGGTTTGAGGGATTAGGGTTTAAGGGTTGAGGATTGAGGGATTAAGAGGCTATAGGGGTTGAGGGATTAGGGTTTAAGGGTTGAGGGTTGAGGGTTGAGGGTTGAAGCATTAAGAGGGTATAGGTGTTGAGGGATTATGGTTTAAGGGTTGGGTGTTGAGGGTTGAGGGATTAAGAGGGTATAGGGGTTGAGGATTAGGGTTTAAGGGTTGAGGGTTGAGGGATTAAGAGGGTATAGGGGATTGAAGGGGTTTAAGGGTTGAGGGTTGAGGGTTGAGGGATTAAGAGTGTATAGGGGTTGAGGGATTAGGTTTTAAGGGTTGAGGGTTGAAGGATTGAGAGGGTATAGGGGTTGAGGGATTAGGGTTTAAGGGTTGAGGGTTGAGGGATTAAGAGGGTATAGGGGTTGAGGTTATAGGGTAGAGGGTAGTGGATTGATGGTAGAGTGTAGAGGGTTTAAGGGTTGAGGGTTTAGGATGTATGGTTGAGTGTTTAGGGGTTTATATGGTAGAGGGTAGAGGGTAGAAGGTTTAAGGATTTAGGGTTTAAGGGTTGAGGGTTTAGGGTTTAGGGTTGAATGTTTAAGGGTTTATAGGGTAGATGGTAGAGGGATTGAGGGTTGAGGGATTAAGAGGGTATAGGGGTTAAGGGATTAGGTTTTAAGGGTTGACGGTTGAGGGTTGAGGGATTAAGAGGGTATAGGAGTTGAGAGATTAGGGTTTAAGGTTTCAAGGTTGAAGGATTAAGAGGGTATAGGTGTTGATGGATTGAGGGTTTAAGTGTTGAGGGTTGAGGGTTGAGGGTTGAGGGACTAATAGGGTATAGGTGTTGAGGGATTAGGGTTTAAGGGTTGAGGGTTGAGGGTTGAGGTATTAAGAGGGTATAGGGGTTGTGGGGTTAAGGTTTAAGGTTTAAGGGTTGAGGGTTGAGGGTTGAGGGTTGAGGGTAGAGGATGGAGGATATATGGTTAGGGGATTAGGGTTGAGGGTCTAATGTATAGGGTAGAGGGTATAGGGGTTGAGGGAATAGGGTTTAAAGGTTGAGGTATTAGTGTTTAAGGGTTGCAGTTTGAGGGTTGAGGGATTAAGAGGGTATAGGGGTTGAGGGTTTAGGGTTGATGGTAGAGGGTAGAGTATTGAGGGTAGAGGGTTCAAGGGTTTAGGGTTTAAGGGTTGATGGTTTAGGGTTTAGGGTTGAGTGTTGGTGGGTTTATAGGGTAGAGGATAGAGGGTAGAGGTTTTGATGGTTGAGGGTTTAGGGATGAGGGATTAATATTGTATAGGGGTTGATGGATTAGGGTTTAAGGGTTGAGGGTTGTGGGTTGAGGGTTGAGGGTTTAAGAGGCTATAGGGGTTTAGGGATTAGGTTTTAAGGGTTGAGGGTTGAGGGTTGAGGGATTAAGAGGGTATAGGGGTGTAGGGATTATGGTTTGAGGGTTGAGGTTTTAGGGACTAAGAGGGTGTATGGGTTGAGGGATTAGGGTTTAAGGGTTGAGGGTTGAGGGTTTAGGAATCAAGAGGGTATAGAGGTTGAGGTATTAGGGTTTAAGGGTTGAGGGTTGAGGGATTAAGAGGGTTTAGGGGTTGAGGGTTTAAGGTTGAGGGTATAGGGTATAGGGTATAGGGTAGAGGGTAGAGGATTGAGGGTAGAGGGTAGAGGGTTTAAGGGTTTAGGGTTTAGGGTTGAGTTCTTAAGGGCTTATAGGGTAGAGGGTATAGGGTTTGAGGGTTTAGGGATTAAGAGGGTATAGTTACTGAGGGATTAGGGTTTAAGGGTTGAGGGTTGACAAGGGTTGAGGGATTAAGAGGGTATAGGGGTTGAGGGATTAGGGTTTAAGGGTTTAGGGTTGATGGATTAAGAGGGTATAGGGGTTGAGGGATTAGGGTTTAAGATTTGAGGGTTGAGGGATTAAGAGGATATAGGGGTTGAGGGATTATGGTTGAGGGTTGAGGGTTGAGGGATTAAGAGGGTATAGGGGTTGAAGGATTAGGGTTTAAGGATTGAGGGTTGAGGGATTAAGAGGGTATAGGGGTTGAGGGATTATGGTTTAAGGGTTGAGGGTTGATGGTTGAGGGATTGCAAGGGTATAGGTGTTGAGGGATTAGGGTTTAAGGGTTGAAGGTTGAGGGATTAAGATGGTATTGGGGTTGAGGGTTGAGGGTTGAGGGATTAAGAGAGTATAGGGGTTGAGATTTTAGGGTTAAGGGTAGAGGGTAGAGGGTTTAATGGTTTAGGGTTTAAGGGTTGAGGGTTGAGGGTTGAGGGTTGAGAGATTAAGATGGTATAAGGGTTGAGGGTTGAGGGATTAAGATGGTATAGGGGTTGAGGGATTAGGGTTTAAGGGTTAAGGGTTAAGGTTTGAGGTATGAAGAGGTTATAGGTGTTAAGGGAATAGGGTTTAATGGTTGAGGGTTGAGGATTGAGGGATTACGAGGGTATATGGGTTGAGGGTTGAGGGTTGAGGGATTAAGAGGGTATAGGGGTTGAGGGTTTAGGGTTTAGGGTAGAGGGTAGAGGTTTTAAGGGTTTAGGGTTTAAGGGTTGAGGTTTGATGGATTAAGAGGGTATAGGGGTTAAGGTTCTATCCTTTATCTCTCTCCCATTCCCTCTCTCTCTCAAATCTCTCCCTTATACACCCTCTCCCTCTCTTAGGTCTCTCTCTTGTTGTTCAATCACCCCACTCTCTCTTTCTCCCACTCTCCCTCTCCCTCCCTCTCTCCCTCTCTCCCTCTTTCTCTCCCTCTATCACTCTCTCCCACTCTCCCTTTCCCTTCCACTCTCCCTCTCTCCCACTCTCTCTTTCTCCCACTCTCCCCCTCTCTCCCTCCCTCTCTATTTCCATCTCCCTCTCTCTCTCCCTCTCTCCCATTCTCTCTTTCTCCCACTCTCTCTCTCTCACTCCTATCTCTCTCCCCTCTATCCTTAATCCTTAACCCTTTAAACCCTTAAACCCTTAACTCTTAACCCTGTACCCTCTATCTCTCTGCTACTCCCTCTCTCTCTCTCTCAAATCTCTCCCTCCTACACCATCTCCCTCTCTTAGGTCTCTCTATTGTTGTTCAATCACTCTCACTCTCCATTTCTCCCACTCTCCCTCTCTCTCCCTCTTTATCCCTCTTTCTCCCCCTCTCTCACTCTCTCCCACACTCTCTCTCCCACTCTCCCTCTCTCCCACTGTGTCACTCTCTCCCACTTTGTCTTTCTGCCACTCTCCCCCCTCTCCCTCCCTCTCTATCTCCCTCTCTATCTCCATCTCTCCCTCTCTCTCTCCCTCTCTCCCTCTCTCCCACTCTCTATTTCTCCCACTCTCTCTCTCTCAACCTTACACCCTCTACCCTTAAACCATAAACCCTTAACCCTCTACCCTTAATCCTAAGCCCTTAAACCCTAAAATCCTAAAACCCTAAAACCCTCAACCCCCCTCCTTCTCTACTATATATCTATCCTCTCCCTCCCTCTACATTTCTCTCTCACTCTCTCTCTCACACTCACACACTCATCTCTATCTCCTCTACTATAAGGGTACATGGGAGAGATATAAAATTAGGGTAGAGGGTATAGACAAAGAGAAAATAAATCTATTAAAAAAATCATCTTTCACATAACGTGAGCACATTTAAGAAGTAGAGATATGGTTGTTTTAGTAACAAGTAACGTGCTCACTTTATAACACGAGTGTGTTTTGTCTTACAGTAAAAATGGTAAAAAAGCTTAATATACCCTTGATCTCAAGGCCCACATTCTACATATTCTCTTGATTTTGCATGTGCGATGATAAAAAGATGTTTTATGATGATTTTGTGAAGTGTGCATGCATTTTTTTCACATTCCACCACCTTTTTCATGATCTTTCCACCACCATTGCATGAAATAGTAGATTTTTCACATTGAAAGGCATATAATATCAATTCAAGTCTGAATTCCATTCAAAAGTGATATACAATTGAAGTTTGGAGGGGAACAATCTTTTGAAAAAGTCAAATTGTTGAGGAGTTTGTAGAAAGAAGAATCAAAGGCTACATAATTGGGTTGAACTCCTCAATTTGAAGCTCTTTTTTTTTTAGGTATGTGAAGTTGTTACACATTTTATTTCATTCTATTATGGCTTTCTTTCATTTTTTTTATTTTTCATATTCCATGTTGATCATTATTTGTTTGTCATTACAACCTTAGTTTGTCAATGCACATTTTAAATTACACAATTATATACACTTGCCAATTATATTTTTAAACCTGATGCAAATCATATACCAGGATCCAAAAATCATCAAGGGTACTTTTGACCCTAACTTAAATTGGAGAAGATAAACCAACGAACTCAGTCATCTTTTCATCAAAATCCTTCAATTTCACTTGATTTCATATTTCCACAAAACATTAGAACTTGAATCCAAGTCTTTGTCAAACTCAAAAATAGATTAACCATCATAAAATTGATTGTAACATAGCATAAAATTGATTTGAAACTCAGAACCATTCAATTCCTTCATGATTCACTAATTCACTCTTCAATGCAACTTACATGGAAAAATAACAACAAATCATGCATTCTTGTTACCAACCTTTATCCAGACATCCAAGACATTGTAATCAACATGTTATTGATTGAAATAAACCAAATACACATTCACAAACCATTGATCCATCAAACTCTTTAATTCTTACAATCATAACATCATTTTGCACAATGAGTCAACTTTGCTCAATACAACAAATTCCACAAGTTATCCTTTCTAACTTCTACCAAGCATTATATATATTTTGGAACATCTTTTAAACAATTTCCAAACATAAGCAATCAACCTTTTCACTGTTTTATAAGATTCACTCCTTCTAGCAAACTATCCACCACATTCCAAGAAGGTCACCAAACCCTTAAATCAAGTGATCCATCTTCAGTCATTTTGTATCTTTAAAACCTAAAGGCACAATCTCAATCCAATTTTGACATACATTCACATACCTTAATGTCAGTTAAACTTGTTTGAAACAAACATCAAAAAACTTGACTGAACATTGGAATAAGCCTCAAATTAGGCCAAATTTACAAATGAAGTATCATAAAATCACCACCAAAACACCTAATAACTCCAAATAGTCTTTAGCTAGGTCAAAAAACACCAGATTCAACCAATTTTAGGAATGGAAAGGATCAATAAACGTTTTTCAACAAAACCCTTATTTTATGCTCCCAAACAAGCTTTCCAAATGAGGGTTTAACAGAAAAGAAAAATCCAAACCTTCACATGCTTTGTCATTTCTTGAAACAAATTTAGAAATGTTTGACCATGTTTTAGGAACAAACTTACAATCTCATTGAATTCTCTTTCCTCAATCACCAACTTGTAACCATCCATTTTCATTGGAAAACTGTTGTATTTCTTGAGAGGACAACAACCATATGATGGATTCTTGTTTTCCCCTACACAAAACAACATGCACACACCTTACACATCCTAAAACTAACCTACTCCACTGAACTATAGAGCCTATATCGTGGACTAGTCATAATGAACCTTCTTAGACTCTCAAACCTCCCTAGTGCACCAAAACCACATCTCTTTGAGGCATTTTGTTATTTAAAAATTGACTTACCTTGTGTATTGATGCAATCAGGGGAGGTCCTATAACACAACTCAACACAAAATCAACCAACAACAATAATTCACAATTAACCATTCATAAAATTATTCACTTTCACTAATTCAATAGTCATCCTTGTAGCATAGCTAACTCACTCAACCAGGTATATCTTTTAGAGAAGTTCTTCTTAGACCAAGACTTGAACCTTATCAAAGTCCCAATAGGGAACACAATAACATATCAACAAGCCACAATCCACAATACACTTCTTTGTTATAACTTCATCAAAACGAGATTTCTAGACCAAATAGGCCTCAAATTAGGCCTTTTACAAAGGACCTTATCTTAAATCCTTTTCCAAAACACCAAACTCAATTGGGCAGAAGTCTATATGTTATCAAACAAAGGATTCCACCATTTTTTTTTAGAAAATCACTCACCAAAATGCCAAATCACAAAACCCTCCTTTTTACCGAAGAAACTAGGGGTTTATTCAAAAACACTCATCCACCCCTCACACAATCTTATAAATACTTTAAATACTTCTAAAATGGTCTGCAAAAACTCAATTCAACAAGAAACCATGCTTCCCCAACAGAAAACACACTTTAGCATATCAAAACCACTCGAAATCTAATGGAAAACTCAAAATTTCACTCTAGGGCTTCATGCCAAACACCCTTTTAGACCTCCCCTGCACAAAAAAACATTCCCTCACCTATTTATTGATGATGCAGAACCATTCCACCAATTACAGTAATCATAGTGAGTGGAATGGGCCAATTTACATAATTGAGACCTTCGAAACCCTTTAATCAGGGCACACAGTCCCACAACAAGAGATTCAATCCTAACTACCACTAGAATTGGAGTTACAGTCTCAAATCAAATGCAAAACAATATTAACACATACCCCAAATTGATTCAAGAATATTTATATTCAAAACCTCTCTGTACGGTCTGTACCAAGGCTACAAAAGACAAATAAATATGAAAAATCTAAAAACATAGTTTTTTTTCAATTCAATCTTCCTTCAAATCTTCAAAATCAATCTTTAGATTGATGTTCTCCAACATACATATTCTTTTTCCCACAAAAATAAATTTCCTAATGCCTTTAATTGACATTTAAAATGGCATGACCATTTTCCTTAAAATCTTCTTTTTACAACTTTACAATTTTTCCCTTTTGCACAATTGGCAACTTACCAATGTTTTTTGAAAATTTGAAATCTAAACCTTCTAAAAACCTATGAAACATAAAAAGTGACTCATTACAATGGAAAATGGTCTTATTGACCTTATTTAATGTAAAAATTCCAAAATCCTAAAGCCTAGACAACAAATTCTTGAATTGACAATTTTCATTCAATGGTGCTCCTGCACTATGTATGCTTCCACATTTTGTATACACATATATATGACATAAGTTTTAAGGAATTAAAATAAAACATGATTTCTCAATCCTTTATTATGGATGTGCATACCACATGGCTTGTCCATGCTTCCATTTTGAGCCTATCTTGCAATCATGGCATGCCACATTACCACATTTCTTTAAGACATTCCATTGAAGAAAATCATGTGACCTTTAACTAAGCTATAAATACTCTTGACAGGATGATTGTAAGTATTCTTTATGAAGCCTTTAATGACATATTTTTATTTATTTGAATGGATACATTTTTGAGGAGCTAATATTTGTCTTATTACCATGCTACAGGTAAAATTATCCACCATGCCAAAGAAAAGAACAAGGAAGAAACTAGCAGACGAAGAGTATCAAACCTTCAAACAAAAGGAGAGAGATCGGGTGGTGGAATATTGTTGAAGAGGAAACTCAAGCTTCAAAAAGAGAAAAGGAATTGGCAACACAAAAGGCAAGAATGTGAAAGCATCGTGCTAAGACAGATTGATATATCATAGTTGGAGACACACCCTCTATGACAAGTGAATATGAAGGGACACCATTAAGCACAAGCGAATATGGAGAGACACCATCTACCGCAAGTGAATATGGAGGGACACCATCTACCACAAGTGAATATTGTTGGACACCATCCAATGCATCTTAAGTTGAGAGTACATCATCACTCGGATTTGAAAAAGAAGGTATGCCATCATCCCCAAGTGAACCTCTAGGTATGTCTTCTACTCCACCCTCGATTGAAGGTACACAATCTAGCCCACCTCAATTAAATATTTATGAAATTCCTAATGTTGAGATGTATGTACCTAGGAGAACACGACCTAGAATTTTGCATAGAAAGCTAAATTATTTGATTAATATTGATGAGGATATTTTGCAACACATGGAAGGTAAGATTTCAACACACACTTGTAGAAGATATGCTGATAAGATTTGGAAATTATTCTTTGAAAGGCTAAATGAGACCGCAAGATTTTAACTATTTGTTGAAATGATGTGGGGTGTAAAGTATAGAAAGATCATGAAGACTCTTGGGTTGAGAACATCAAATGCATCAAGTGAGAACACTATTATGAAGAATCTAATGGATTCTTATGAGAGTGTGGGTAAGAACTCATGCTCAAAAGGATAGTAATGTCACTCGACGTGTCATTACATCGACTTTGGTAAGTTTTTAAACAAAGATAGCTCGTCTTGTTAAAAAGATGAGTGAAAAAATGAGAATTATTAGAAAAACTTTATCAAGAGTCGTTCAAAGGCGAAAAAGTATTGAGGGCACCTATTCAAATGAATTATGGGAATTCTCGGGGAGACCTCCATGAAAAGATAAAGAATTTTTTGAAGCCTTGAGAACACTAATTGAAGAGTATTTGAAGAATAACACAAGGCCATCTCTGAATCAAAGGGATGTGGTAAGAAGGAGAGTCGGTAGTCAGAACCGTGAGCCACATCCAAAGCATTTTTTGGATATGACTCAAACCCAATTTTTTCATAAATTTCAAAATGATTATCCTCAAATTAGTATTTATAAAATATTTTTTGAATGCTTAAACCTTTTTATATCAAGAAATCACACACGCACTACTTGTTGCTATAGACTACATATTGAATTCTCTAACCATTATGATGTTTATCGTTTTATATGTTTAGATTTATATACTAACGATGTTTTGTAGGATTATGGCATAGAAGCCCCACCAAAATCCTCAAGAGAGTTCTTATCAAAAAAATTATGTGAAATAGAGGATGTCTAGATATTCTACATGACAACATGCTTGGATGGTTCATGTGAGCATTGTGGTGGCAAGCAATGTATGCTAGTATGTCAACATATGGAAAGCATAGATGAGGTGGGACATAAACTAGTAGAGTTTGGGAAGTATAAAACAATGGAATATGCTACAAAAGATGGGTCTCAAGCAAAAAGGTGTGATTTGGTTATTCAGAAGATTCTAGTGTATCAGTTTATGTCCATGTTTCATGACAATATATTGTCTGAGTATGTAATGCATACCCATAGAGCTTGATGGTTGGACACACAATTCAAGCTATATAAGGACACATTTCGAGTTGGTAGCATAGTATCAGTGGTTGACTTTGTGGAGAACTACACTATACAGCCACAACGTGAGGTGCGTCACTGTATTGCAACTCCACATAGGTTTTGATATTTGTGCACATAGCATTCATTCATGCATCTAATAGTATAGAGGACCAAAAGAAGGTATTAAGGGAGTACCACTTTTACATTAGTGATGATTGCACACATTCTCCAGAGTTTGTGCAAGGTTGCTTTCAAATGTTCTACAATGGTTTGGCTCAGAGGGGCATAACATACAGTCGACATATAATATGGTCAGATAAATATGCAGCATAGTTCAAGAACTCGCACATGTTCTACTAGTTGTGCAGGATGCATGTCATTACAGGTGTTCAACATATGTGGAACTTTTATGAGGTCGGCCATGGAAAGGGGGAGAATGATGGTCTAGGAGCATGCGTGAAAAGAGCATTAGCACAAGAAGAGTTAAAGTATAAAGACAATGCAAAGTTGATAGATGCAAGATCAATCTTTGAGTGGTGTAATGCTTCGATGGGTCTAGATAATGAAGGTACATATTCAATTCATAGATTTTTTTGGTTGATGGATGATACTAACATTGCACCATATGAGGACTATTGTACACTAATAGGATTGAGTGAGGTACACTCTTTCCTTAGCTCAGATGTAGGTTCATGGAGTATCAATACATGGAAGATGGCATTCTTTTGTTCTTCATTTACAATTCAAGACTGGAATGATTGTGAGTCAAGGGAGTGGGTTGACAAATGGTTGACAGGTTATCTTAGGCCACTTCACACGTATCACCCTCTGACGACATTGGAACAGACACAGATGGAATAATTCGTTGACTTTGACCATGTATCAGATCTAGTTTAACCAGGTAATATATCTACTTGATTAGTTTTTGAAATTCCATATTGTTATCTTACTTTGTAGTGTATTTGTAATGTTGACTAATTTCAAGAGATTTGTTGCACATATCAATGCAGGGCATGTTTATGCAGTTATTGCCAATGAAGAGAATGAAGAGGGAATGAACTATTACTTGTGTCATTGTGTTGAGGCTAAAAAGAAATTGGAGGCCTTAGTTATAGGTGGAGAAAACATTGAATACCCTACAATCTTAGTTGTGGTTACTGGAACATGGCTTAGAAGGTACCCACATAAGAGTGTTAAACAATGGTTATTTCAGGACTTTCACACGCATCATAAGATTCTTCATTACTTGAACCTTTTCATGGAATCCAATGTTCATTTGACCAAATATGGGGGTAGACCTTTGAACAAGACCTTGTGGAAGGTCCGTGAGTCTGACCATGAGGCAATACTTGACACAATAAAGAGTAGAGAAGACCCAAATGGTTCGTTGGATTAATTTGTAAGTATATGCACATTGGTTCTTATTAATTTTATACTTGTATGCATATTAATTTGTCTGATGCCAATTCTATCATCTTCTTTTACATTGCCTATTTGTAAGTAACCTACTAAACATTGATTGATGTCCCCTTGTAGAAAATTCATATTTATGAGCCATCCAAGAAAATCTCAGCCAGAAAATCAATGCAACATCCTTATTTTGATGATCTTGACAAATCTCAATTATGATTTTAAGGCATTAAAAAAGTGCATGTGAAGCTTGGCGAGGGAATTTCAAGTTATTCATTTGAAGTTAACCTTATCATGATCACCTATGATGTAGACATTATAAGAGCATCTCAAATTTCAAGATATTCTATTCATGAGAGGTGTTGTGTCCAATAGGTACCTTGGAACTCCCATTGAAGATGTATGACTAGGAGTGATTAAGTTGAGAGACTTCCATAGCTATTTGTAAGTGCCTTCTATCTGTAAGTAACTACTAAAAATTGATTCGTCTCTCCTTGTAGAAAGTGTTGATTTATGATCCATTCAAGAGAATCTCATCCAAAATAGCAATGCAACATCCTTATTTTGATGATCTTGAGAAATCTCAATTCTGATTTGAAGCTATTATAAAAGAGTGTGTGAAGCTTTGCAAGGGAATCTCAAATTACTCATTTGAATTTAACCTCATAATGAGAACCTATGTTGTAGACAGTATAAGAGAATCTCGAATGTATGAGTGACATTGTAAAATATTTGTGAGAACAAACTATGAGATTTACTTGTAATGAGATTTACTAAAATAATGAAATTTGGTGCAGGGGCACCAAGGTTATTGAGAAAATTTGGTTCATGGAAGTCTTAAGTTAGTTTTGTGTTTTGAGTTTTGTTAATTGAATAAGGTCATATTAGACCAATTTATAATGTAATAAGTCATTTTAATTTTTTTAGGGGTCATTTTGGAGTTCATGTTGCATATTTGTCAAAATGATGTAAAATTGTAAAAATTGAAAAGTTGTCAATGTGAAAAAAGTGCAAAAAAATGTAAAATTGAAGTGATTTTGATAGGAAGTGATTCTGATAGAAATACAGGGAGGCAATCAACTCACTTCCACAATAGAAAAGGATTCCAACCTCCTTCCTTCCCTCAAAACTCAATCTTTCCTTATTTTCAACTTTGCACCTAGTCACTCTTGTAAGTCTACAGACCTATTTTTCCCACCTTAACTCTCAGAATTCCTTAACAACCTCTAAAAAAAACCACCATTTTAGGCACCCTTTTAAGCCTTCTTCAAAATACATCAAACCCTCATAAGACTCTTTTGGATAAGCTTTCACAAAACAAGAAAACCCCCTTAATTCTTCCTATCACACGCAAACCACCAATGGGAATCATTAACCAATATGTCAAACCACCAATTCCTCCACTTTTAGGGTGTGATAAGCCCTCTAACATAACAAATCCCAAAACCATCTTCATTCACAAGATAGTTAAGGTTTTATTGACATATAGATTGAACCTCTT
The DNA here is from genome assembly GCA_007115665.2 of Sequoiadendron giganteum. Taxonomy (NCBI): domain Eukaryota; kingdom Viridiplantae; phylum Streptophyta; class Pinopsida; order Cupressales; family Cupressaceae; genus Sequoiadendron; species Sequoiadendron giganteum. Next base: position 347,904,784 of record CM021109.1, on the reverse strand, counting down.
AAGACTCCTCAGTAAAACAAAATACCTAAAAAATTCTCTTAAAATAGGGTATACAGACCGACCCTCAGTAATTGGCTTCTAAAATACACAAAATCACTTGAAATCCAACCAAACCAAAACTAAAACGTATTTAAGTTTGCTTCCCACCTAATTCCATCGAAAAGAGACCACAATCGCTTTGAGCTATGTTCAATCGGCTCGATCCATTAAGGGTCCAAAGTGCAAAAGGGAAGCAATCTTTGACGGGGTATTACTCAGAAACTATGGCACTTACGAAATAACCATCTAAACCTACAAGATCACATTGGGCCCCTCTACAATAACCTCTCTCGGTTTTTGTTATCTCAGAGTGTTTTCTCGTGGTGTCTAGTTTTCACTTGATGGGAAAAGTGTCAAATACAAGCAGTGGAAAGTGGTGCAACTTTCGTTCTACAGTTCGTGGGACCAAATAGACTGTTCCAATGCATCCTAATAGGTGTGTTTACACTAGCCATGGTCCTCTTTCATACCCAAACATGCAGAATCGCTCTGAGCTATGTTCAACCAGATCGATTCCGTAAGCGTCCAAAGTGCAAAATGGCTGCAAACTTCAACATGTTGTTACTCAGATACCGCGATTCTTAGAAACTTCTTGTCTGATCCTACGAGATCATGTTGGGCCCTTCTACAATAACCTCTCTCATTTTTTCTATCTCAGAGGCATTTTCCTATGGTGGCAAATTTTCACTTGGGGAAAAAGTTGTCAAATGCAAGTAGTTGAAAGTTGCAAAGTGGTGCAAATTTCGTTATGCAGCTCGTGTGACCAAACGGACTGTTCCAATGCATCTGAATAGGTATTTTTACGCTAGGAATCATCCTCTTTTGCACCCAAACATGCGGAATCGCTCTGAGCTACGTTCAACCGGATCAATCCCTTAAGGGTCCAAAGTGCAAAATGGCTGCAAACTTCAACATGCATTTACTTGGATACCATGATGCTTAGAAACTTCTTGTTTGATCCTATGAGATCATATTGGGCCTCTGTACAATAACCTCTATCAATTTTTGCTATCTCAGAGGCATTTTCTTATGGTGGAAAATTTTTACTTGGGGAAAAAGTTGTCAAATGAAGTAGTTGAAAGTTGCAAAGTGGTGCAACTTTTGTTTTGCAACTCGTGTACTCGTGTGACCAAACATACTATTCCAATGCATCAAAATATGTATTTTTATGCTAGGAATGGTACTCTTTTGCACCCAAACATGTAGAATCGCTTTGAGTTATGTTCAACCAGATCGATCCCTTAAGGGTCCAAAGTGCAAAATGGCTACAAACTTCAACATGTTGTTACTCAGATACCGTGATGCTTAGAAACTTATTGGTTGGTCCTATCAGATCATGTTGGACCCCTCTACAATAACCTCTCTTGGGTTTTGTTATCTCAGAGGCATTTTCCTATGGTGGCAAATTTTCACTTGGGGAAAAATTTGTCAATTGCAAGTAGTTGAAAGTTGCAAAGTGGTACAACTTTCTTTCTGGAGCTCGTGTGACCAAACAAACTGTTCCAACGCATCCGAATAGGTATGTTTATGCTAGGCATGGTCCTTTTTTGTACCCAAACACACGGAATCACTCTAAGCTACGTTCAACCGGATCGATCCCTTAAGGGTCCAAAGTGGAAAATGACTATAAACTTCAGCATGATGTTACTTGGATATCATGATGCTTAGAAACTTCTTATCTAATCCTATGGGATTTTTTTGTGCTCGTCTACAATAACCTCTCAGTTTTTCTATCTCAGAGGCATTTTCCTATGGTGGCAAGTTTTCACTTGGGGAAAAAGTTGTCAAATGTAAGTAGTTAAAAGTTACAAAGTGGTGCAACTCTCATTTTGCAGCTCGTGTGACCAAATGGACTATTCCAACGCATCCAAATAGGTATTTTTACACTAGGCATGGTCCTCTTTTGCACCTAAACACACAGAATCGCTCTGAACTACATTCAACCAGATCGATCCCTTAAGGGTCCAAAGTGCAAAATGGCTGCAAACTTCAGCATGATGTTACTCAAATATTTTGATTCTTACAAACTTCTCGTCTAATCCTATAGGATCAAGTTGGGCCCCTCTACAATAACCTCTCTCAGTTTTTTCTATCTCAGAGGCATTTTCCTGTGGTGGAAAATTTTCACTTGGGGAAAAAGTTATCAAATGCAAGTAGTTGAAAGTTGCAAAGTGGTGCAACTTTTGTTCTGCAACTCGTGTGACCAAACAACCTGTTTCAATGCATCTGAATGGGTACGTTTATGCTATACATGGTCCTCTTTCACACCCAAACACGTGGAATCACTTCGAGCTACATTCAATCGGATCGATCCCTTAAGGGTCCAAAGTGCAAAAGGGAAACAATATTTGAAGGGCTGTTACTTAGAAACTGTGACACTTACGAACTCTCTTACTAAGCCTATAGGATCACATTGGGCCCCTCTACAATAACCTCTCTCGGTTTTCATTATCTCGGGGCTTTTTTCCTGTGGTGTTCGATTTTTACTTGATGGAAAAGTTTCAAATGCAAGTAGTGTAAAGTTGCAAAGTGGTGCAACTTTCATTTTGCAATTCATGTGACCAAACAAATTGATGCAATGCATCCCGATAGGTATTTTTACGCTAGGCATGGTCCTCTTCCACACCCAAACACACAAAATTGCTTAGAGCTACGTTCAACCAGCTTGATCCCTTATGATGGCATGAAAAACAATCGAAAAGAGAAACATACACACAACGATTGAGAAGTCTGATTTTTCCACACAAAAAGCATATGATCATTGAAAACTCAAAGTTAATGGTTATTGAAGATTTTAAAAGAGAATATCAATCAAATATCTCTGTTTCTTTGTTAATGACTATGCATTTTCTTCATTTCCAGCTTGTGTATAGGTCCATACAATAGGATTTTTCTCTAAGATGATCTAAATCTATTGTAGAAAGGTTTTAGATTTGATTAGAATCCATTCTTGTGGAATTCTATTACGTTCCAAGCAACTTAGAAGTAGATTTCTGAAACACGTCTGAACTTGCTCATATAAGGGTTTGAGTGTAATATGTTGAAATAGGCCATTCCACCTATTGTTCAGTTGTTCCTAGGAGTAATGGGCCTGATGTAAGTAGGATAGGGAGTAGGTATAATAAAATAGCATTAGTAAAGGTAGTGGAAGAGATTACTAATGCTGCCCTGTTGAAAATTTAGAATTTAGGCCTTGAAAGCAAGGCTAGAAGAGGTGAAAAGAATAAATTGCTTGAGAATAAGTTAGAATAGGTTGGGAATAGAGTGAGGTTGTGGAATTCAATGTGTTCAAAAGGTTTGCAAGCACAGGGGAGGTCAAAAGTATGTTATGGCATGATGCCCTAGTTGGGAAAAGAGGGGTTTTCAATGAAAAAGAGAGGTTTGAGGGAGTAAAAGAGGGTAAAGTCAGGGGGCAACATAATTTGGTGGTCAATTAAGTTTGTGCAGGTAGAATGAAGAGTTTTGGAAGAGGTTTTGAGGTTGTATGAGGTTTAGGTTTGGGTTCGGGGGTTCGGTTCGCCAGTTCGACTAATTTTTTTTGGAGGGGGTTCAGTTCGTTTTGGGTTCGTTAGTACAAAAAACATGTAAAAGCAATATATATGTGACCTAGAAGCATGAATTAGGATTAGAATATCACATAACATCATATAAACAACAAAACCACCATAAATTTGAATATCATTTAAAACAAGCATGATAAATATTCATTGTTGAGACTTGAATTATGGTAGCTTGATATACAGAGTCTATTGATGCCAGGGTTCAATTTATATGATTTTAAAAAAAGAAGCCAATTGAGTAGATTTATCAACATACTTCAGACATCATAAGAATTTGTTTAGTACACTAGCCATTTTGATGTCTTCTTACAGTCTCAAACATTATTTTATATCATTGTTGCATTGGTCTTGAGAGTGGTAGCTTAATCTAGCTCCACAATACAAAATCTGGTTTACCTGTGCAGTGTAATAGTGGCATAGGTAGATATTTCTTTAAAAGAACCAAAGGGTGGTTGAAAAATTGAAGTGTATAAACACATATATTTTTGTAATATCAAGGATAATTTTTAAAATCCTTTTATGAATCATTTCATGCAATACAAATTGAAAATGTGCTTTTTGTTTTTACATAAAGTTGTTTAGCATTAATCAATTAATATTCAAGACAAACCATGAAGGACACCAATGATCAATGCTAGGGACAACCAATTAATAAGTATACACACGAATAATTCAAGCATGTACATGTGAATAAGGGAAGTACAAGTACTCAAAAACACGTAAGCCTTGAATTATACACACAAATACATAGTATACATAAATTCATACAAAGTATATACACAAATAGAAGGTATACACATGAAAACAAGTAAGTCACAAATTATACATTGGAACACACTAAGTCACATTGTATACATATAAGTACACTTGAATACACATAACTCATATCTATTGAACCATGAATTTAGAATGCAAATATGGACACCATCGATAAAAAAAGATTTGTATTAATCAAATATCCATGTAGGCATATATCAATATATGTCGATATAAGTATGAAATATAGGTAGAAAATAGCCATATAGGCATACAATGTCAAATATATCCAATAAAAAATATGTACAAAAATGCCATGTAGGCATCCAACAAAGGGCTCTGAAATCAAAAGTTACCGCTCTCCATCCCCTCGAAATAAACTCTTGCCCTTTGCTTGTCGATCGGATGGTGATAGGTCTGTCACTCATTTATGTTGCAATTGAGGAGTGCTCCTGGTGCTCCTCCTAGTGTTTAGTTCTTCGTGAAGTTTTATCTGTTACAATAAGAAGTAAAGACATTAATATATAGAAATTACATTATAAACGATGATATATTTAACAAAATAATCACTTACACCATCTAATGATCACTCTCCTCAAGGGAAATATTTGCACGCATAGGTTGAGGTGTGTTGAAGCCTTGTATAAACCATCCAAATAAAAATTAAACCATGAATCAATAATGGTTTTCTTTTTCACTAGAACTATCATCTATAACAATGAATGTAAATTGAAATTTAGTAATTTGCCTCATACCTCCCCTATTAGAGCCATCGAGTATTCTATATCAAATAATACACCGATATCCATTACCCTCATCACATTCTGAGGTGTCTCCGCTTGCAACAACTGAAAATAAAACAACAAATTATTTAGTCACAAAAACTACAATAGTCATCCACATCATGAGTGGTAATGTCTGAGATAATAAACAAAATTTTGAGTACTTATTAAACTATATATTTTTGACTATCATACTTACTATTTTCCCTATCCATATCTTGTTCGAAAGCATGTGTTTTTAGGCTTTTACCCATATCAAAAAGTCGGTGAACCATTTGATAAAATTATTTCGTAGACATGTACAATAACTATGGTGGCATAGAGAAGGAAGTGAACTGTTTGAAAAAATTCCTCAAAGAAACGGGGTCTCATGGTGATGGAATGCCATTACAAACAAATGCATGTCATGGCATTCCATCACCATAAGACCACATTTCTTATAGGAATTTTTTTTGACAGTTCATTTCCTTCTCTATGGTATTATTGCTTACTATTATGCTTTGATAGAGATTTTTCTAAGAATCCATAGTTTGTTGGAAAGCACCTATTTTAGGCTTTTAGCCATAGCAGGAAGGAAGTGAGTAGTTTGATAAAATGCTTTGGTACAAATGTATGGAAAATGTGGTATCATAGAAAAGGTAGTGAGTTCTTTGAAGAAATGCCTCGAAGAAATGTGGTCTCATGGTGATGGAATGGAATTCCATCACCATGAGACCGCATTTCTTCAAGGCATTTTTTCAACCTACTAATTGTCTTGTATATGCTATTGCTTACTATTATGTTTTCATAGATTTTTTCCAAGCATACATAGTTTTTTGGAAAGCACCTTTTTTAAGCTTTTAGCCATAATAGTGAGGAAATTAACTTTTTGATAAAATTCTTTGGTAGACATGTATGGAAAATGTGGTAGCATAGAAAAGGCGGTGAGCTATTTGAAAAAGTGGTGCAGATGCAATTTTACAACAGCATGCCTCCATGAGGAAAATTTAACATTTTAAGGTTGTATAGGTATTTTCATGATGTAATATGTAACGCCCCGCCGTGTGAACCCCAAAGGACAACAAACACAGCACAATTTTTTTTTGAAAGAATATTCATGAGATGAATATGCATATACATTACATGAAAATCCATTGTACATTCACAGAATCATCTACATCCTCTGGGGTACACGTGGCAGCATTACTAAACATAAAACCCATACCAAGCTCAGCATTAAAGATAATGCCAAGAAGATAACCACAAACACACACAACCACAAGATAAAATAATGGTACATGCAACCAACCATGAACAATAGGAAGCAAAGGATACATCATTTTATTCCAATTCAATACATAGTTTACTATTACAATAGTGGAGTATATTTCCACAGATATAGTGTATCATGGATTCAACCATACATTACATGATGCTACCCTTATATCAACAGGAAGAGTAAATGGAGTACAAGAATGATACACAATGGAGAATAAGGTACAAAATGTGGGATAGTCTTCAACCAAGTGAAGCTCTGGAGACTACATCTGCTTCTGCATCACAAACACAACCTGGGAACCCAATGGGGTACATAGCACGTTCCACCCAACCACATGGACCCGAAGGTCCACCCCCCATGCTAGGAGATGACAAGAAAGGATCCACATCAAACAAGGTCAAGTAGACAAGGCTAACATCAATACTGACATAAAGCAACATCAAACAAGTACATCAACACTTCCAGAGGCTTCCAAGCAAAGGAAAGTAGATGGGTACTATGGGAGAGTGTCATCGCATGGTCTTTCATGGATTATCCAGACAACCTATCACAAGGTGCCGCCTCCATCTATGGTTGTCCTGACTGTCTATCTCAAGGCGCCACTCCATAGGGTGACTCATGTGGGATCTCTTACCTTTCATGAGGACAAGGCAATGATCTTACCGACCAGGTC
>CM021109.1:347747433-347897616 GCA_007115665.2 Sequoiadendron giganteum | reverse complement strand
ATAAAAGTGGTTCTTAGCAAATCATGCACAAGAGCTTTTATAAACGGAAATAGTTTTGTCACAACAATCTTATACAATTCACTTCACAAATTACAAATGAGTGTATGCAAGTTTATATAGAGTTTACAAAATTGAATAAATGGCTCAGATTAAAAATGAGCCAACGGCCAAGATTGAACAATTAAAACCCTAATTAGGGTATCCCAAAATATCTTCAGTAAACAGAGAGTTAACAACAGTAAGTTGGCGCCCAGAGCTATTTTCAAGGAACCACATCCCGATCCTCCCGAGTTGCCGTGTGCTCAGCGAACCTAGACACGATCAAGGCAACTTCATCCATGGTGACTTGTGGAAGCATTCCGATCCTGAATTCCAGCCCATCCATGCTCTCGGTGCATTTGACAAAGGTATCGTCCCACTCTAGCTCAGTCTTCTCAAAGGATTCTCGGATGCTCAGGAAGTTCGCCAATTTGGCCCAGTTCTGCTTCAAGATGGGTCCAGTGATAGCAAAGACGTTTTCTTGGACCTTTCCCTTCAAAACCTCCAACTGCAAGTCTCTCTCCCGTAAAGCTTCCTTGTCCAGGATATCGGAAATCATGTTGAGAATCTTTGTCCGAACTTCTTTAACCTGATCCTCCAGCTTGAGAGCGTCAATCTTTACCCTTTCCAAGACTTCACCCCGTGCCGTTAGTGCCCAATACCAAGTATGGAAGTCATAGGCTGCACTTGCTGCAATGATGCTTCCGTCTATTAGTTCTTGCTTCGGAATCCCTTTCAGAATCTTAAGGCAAGGAATGATCCTATGCTGCACATCTGGAAGACTCCCATACTTCCACCAAAGCGACTAGTCTAGAAAGCGGTGAAGTGGCCTGACCGTAAACTAAGGTCAACCTCTCCATGAATGTTTCAGCTTCCATGCCCTTGACTGCTATCCATTCTTTGGCCTCTTGAACTGTGACCCTGTTTTCTTCCATCTCCTTGGCTGCCTCTTGTGAAGAATTTTGGAGAAGAGGAGCTGCCGTGTTATCCTGATCAAGTGGCTTGATCAAATGCTGGATATATTCTTTCAAGCACTCAATTTCTAATTGGCACTCTTTCCTCTTGGTCACCTCTTTCGCCAACCTTGACTTGATAGTGGACACAGAATTGTCCAAATCTTCAATTTCCTGGCCCTTTGTGGTTGGACCCAAGTCAATGGTGGTGATGGTGTAATCCTGAGGGGCTATGTCCGCCTGTGGTTTGTCTACTGTAGGCATTGCAAGCTGTATAGTTCGGTTGCCGGCCTCATCTCTCTGTATGCTTGAGAATTTCTTTGCCAGTTTCTTGGTTGCAGTTTGTGTCAGTCTGGCCAAGAAGTCTGTAGTATCATCCTCTTGTGGCTCTTCCACCGACGCTTGTATTTTCAGCCTTTCCCTCAGCCAGTTTGGAATAGTGGGCTGTTCCACGCCATCTTCCTCCGGCATGCCTTCTTCGTCAGGAACGTCCAAAATTCCCCTAAGGGCTGAAATCATTCCTTCCTGGAAATCGTCATCTTGGGTGCCCACATTATCATCATCGGACAACAATATTTCCGTGCTCGTGGGAGATGGTGGTGCATCATCGTCCGGTTGAGGCTCCATATTGTTTTCAGGAATCAGAGAAGAATCCCTAATGTCGGCCAGTGAAGCATCGACAGTAGCCAGCATCTCTTCAATATTTCTAGATGCGGCAGATCGTGAAGGCTTTAGCTTTGCCTGTTTCTGAATTGGCTCCTTATTCACGGCTATCTCCTTCCTTTTCTTGGAAGTGGTGGCCTCTATCATTTCTATACCCTGGGATGCGTTTGCATTAGAAGAATAGGATTCCACCTCACTCAACATATCATAAGTCAGTGTTATCCTTTTTCGCCTTAGCTCCTGAATCTGCTGATCGACCCACCACTGTGTATACTTGATGCCAGGCCTCATCAAAGTATTCAAATCGACATGCTCTAGTTCCGACCATCTGACAGCAGGCAAAGGCAGACTCTCATCAAGGTGCGGCTGTACTTGGTGTCCATCTTCTTCCAACTAATTCGACACTTAGTTTCGTTGCCCTGATCAAGCTGATAGGCAGTCTAGACCACATCCTTCGCCTAACCTCCAACTCATCTGCAGCATCAGCCCAGAAATCTTCCAGTTCAACCCTATGCCTGTATCTCCTTCCATCCACTGTCTTGATGTGATGATGCGGGTCGAAGTGGCTCCTAGACGAATACGTAGCAAAGGGGTAATGCTGTATCTCGAGCTTGGCACTATCGGCGGCCTGGGATGATGGGCATGACTCCAACATGTTCCCTAAAAAGAAGGGAAAGGTGACTACCGCCTTCTGCTTTGCCCTTTGGAAGCCTTGAAATTCTTCCAGCTGCTTTAATACTTCAAGTAAGACCATTTTGTTCGTGGGGAAGATTGGCAATCGGTACGGGTTTCCGGTGAATCCCTGGATTCTGATGTAATTATACCTTGGATATTGGATGAACCAAGATCCATATTTGCCAATCAGGCTTTTGGCCTCAGGAGTCAGCCGTTGATGTGTTCCTCCCTGGAGTATCCTTGTGATGTACATAAGGAAGGCGTCGTGAGCTCTCTTGAAGTGTGCCTTCTCTCTCAATTGCAACTATGGATAACAGTCATATGCCTTCAACTCATTTGATCCACTGCCAATTGTGCCTTTGTAGATAGAGCTTGCATATTTGTACGTCCTAGCCAACATATAGATGACATAGGAACTCATGTAGAACGTTTTAGTCTTTTCCAGGTTGATAAGCTGCTCGTGGAGGTTGTTACTTATCATACGTGACCAGTTGAACATCTTCACGCTTTCCGTGATGTCCTCTATGAAATAGTACATCCATGGCTCGAAAGGTGCCCCCAAAGGACTGTCTGCTATCCTGTTCAACAAGATGATGATGTCCCCATAGTCCTCTTTGAAGTCTGTGCGTAACAGCTTCTTAGGCGTTTTCCTGAAGGAAGGTCTTGGCTTATCCAACCATGACTTGTTGATGTTGGCAGCACAAAGGTCAGGCGCTTCATCATACAACCTTTGTGCGACTTCCTTGGTCTTATAGACTGTCTTGGGGTATGTAGGAATGCCAAAGGCCTCTTGTATGGCCAACTCTCCTAGCTGAGCCAATACTCTCCGCTGCCAATCACTTTTGACTCGATCAATGAAGTGTGCGCGATTCCACCATCAGCCTGCACACACCTGGCCAGTGTATGAGAATCCGGTAGAACGCTTCACGCTGCATGGGAACCTCCCAAAGGACAACAAACACCGCACAATTTTTTTTTGAAAGAATATTCATGAGATGAATATGCATATACATTACATGAAAATCCATTGTACATTCACAGAATCATCTACATCCTCTGGGGTACACGTGGCAGCATTACTAAACATAAAACCCATACCAAGCTCAGCGTTAAAGATAATGCCAAGAAGATAACCACAAACACACACAACCACAAGATAAAATAATGGTACATGCAACCAACCATGAACAATAGGAAGCAAAGGATACATCATTTTATTACAATTCAATACATAGTTTAATATTACAATAGTGGAGTATATTTCCATAGATATAGCATATCACGGATTCAACCATACATTACATGATGCTACCCTTATATCAACGGGAAGAGTAAATGGAGTACAAGAATGATACACAATGGAGAATAAGGTACAAAATGTGGGATAGTCTTCAACCAAGTGAAGCTCTGGAGACTATATCTACTTCTGCATCACAAACACAACCTGGGAACCCAATGGGGTACATAGCACATTCCACCCAACCACGTGGACCCGAAGGTCCACCCCCCATGCTAGGAGATGACAAGAAAGGATCCACATCAAACAAGGTCAAGTAGACAAGGCTAACATCAATACTGACATAAAGCAACATCAAACAAGTACATCAACACTTCCAGAGGCTTCCAAGCAAAGGAAAGTAGATGGGTACTATGGGAGAGTGTCATCGCATGGTCTTTCATGGATTATCTAGACAACTTATCACAAGGTGCTGCCTCCATCTATGGTTGTCTTGATTGCCTATCTCAAGGTGCCGCTCCATAGGGTGACTCATGCGGGATCTCTTACATTTCGTGAGGACAAGGCAATGATCTTACCAACCAGGTCTTCTCACTCCATCCTTAGCCTGAGAAAGCACTAACGGTATGGGTGAGGCACATAATTAATCTTGATTAAATGTTAACTACCCAAACCCACTAGTTCATTAATTAGATTATCACTTGTTTAGGAAACTCTTCCATGGGTTACCCTAACATCCCCTTTGTGCATCGGCCCCCATGAAGAGCCACCCTCCCCAACAGTTTTCAAAAATAAGACTCATAACCACTAGGGGTGAACCAAACATAAAAGCCACAAAATGAAAGCACATGCGAGGCATGAACCACCTCGCTCATAGTCATAACCAAAGGCAAGGGAGCCCATGGAACGAGGTACACCCACGAGAGCTCAAATAAAAAGAATATGATCCATGGAATTCAAAGGTCTAATAATGAGAAAATGCAACACACAACAGGTTTCCCTTTTTTCCTTTGGAAGCCTAACAACTTACACTCAAAAATTATCGAAAGGATTATAAAAAGGAAGTGACTTAAAACATTTACGGGTTCCCAACTCATCCAAAACATGACTATACATAAAGATCACCTCAATAACGAAATAAAACAAGAGGAAAACATGATCACTCAAGGAACTACTAGCATTCATAAGATATCAATTCCAAAGAGTACTCAGAATATAAACAAAATAACCATCTAAACATGTTCAAAGATGACTGTAATACCCATTCATTTAGACGTGATCATAATCCAATCTTATTAAAGATAATGCAATAAATAATTAAATAATCCACTATAATTAAAAGAATTTCCATCATAATATATTTTAATTAAATAAGCACTCTGGAAAAACTATAGTATGTATACCATCAGATCCCTCTTGATTTTAAAATTCCAAGCCTGAACATTTGTTTACTCACAATAATTTAAATCTAAAAATATAACCTATATATATTTGTTACTTTTAAATAATAAATTAAATTCAAATGTAACTATTTACTGCAAATAATTGTAATAATAATAAAAAAATTCAACCTTTATGCAAATCACAATTCTAATAGTAAATGAATTTCGTAAATAAATTTAACTTTAACTAATTTGTGGTTAAATCTAATTTTGAATGTACTTTGAAAATAAATCTAATTTAAATGTATTAGGAAATAAATCTGATTCTTAAAATAAATCAATTTTTAAATGTACCTAAATAGTAAACACAATACTTATTTACTTTTAACATTTCGCTTATAAAAAGATCATTAAAATATTAAAAATTCTTAGCCTGTATATTTGTCTACTTCAGAATAATTAAAATTTATAATAAATTAACTTTGAATGTAACATGCTTGTTTACTTAAATAAATTTAATCAAATATATATATATATATATAAAATATACATTGCAAATTCACAAATCTAATAGTTCTTAAATAAAGATTTTATTTTTGGTAATCAACTATCTACAAAATACTAACTGTCCTTAAATAAAAATTTCTTTAATTGCAATCATAGTATAAAAATAAAATACATATATATAACTAAATATATGTGTACATAACCCAATAAGAACACTGGAGTAGTTTTGAAATGAATACAACTTTAAATTACATTAAAATAGCTATTTATGTGGAACTAACTCAACAACCTCTTTTTATCTAATTTAATTACTCTCCTCTTTTCTTTATAAGAAATATATGTATATTAATAAAAGAAAATTTAAATGTAATTTACTATTTTCTTTTAAGCTTAATTTAATTCATTTTAATTCTAAGAACTTGTGGATAAGGTGAATATCACGATTATTTTATTCTAATTCTGTGAACTTGTGAATAAAGTGAATATCACGGTTATTTTATACTAATAACACAGTAATAATGATTTTTATAAATCTATTTATTTTTTTATTTTTTTTATATTTCCAGCAAAATAAATAATTCAAATCTTAAAACTTCCTATTAAATTCAAGTGCAGCTACAGTTCTATTTTCAAGTGCTACGGGTGTGATAGGCTGCTAGAATTTTTAAGTCTACTTAAGGAAATGCTAATGCTTTCAGGGAGATTATTTAAATTTACACACTCTCCAAAGTCTAAACACTACAAATAATAATCTTAAGTCTAGATAAGGAAATGGAAACCCCTCCAAGATTACACGGGAATCATCAAGCAATTCTAAGTCTAGTTAAGGAAGTGGAAACCCCTCCAGGATTACACGGGAATCATCAAGCAGACCCTATGAATATTAAGTGTGTAAAACAAAATCTCCACTCTTAAGATTTCTTTTTTTTTTTAAATGAAATACTTGTAAGGAAAATAAAATTGAAATAATAACCAACCTGGAGATTCGCCGTATGAGGATGAAGTATTAAAACTATCCTTTCTTCTGCAATTTCCCCAAGTTCTTGTTTTCCTTCCAAAGTCCTCTTGGCTGCAAAGTTTTTCTTTCTTCTTTTACTCGAGCAAATTTCCTATGTTTTCTCGTTTCTTTTCTTTTTTTTTTACCGTTTCTTTTTTTTTGACTCCCTTCGTCCAATTTTATTTTATTAAGAAAGCTTAACCAAGAATGGGACAAGTGGCTAATTACCCACTTTTATTTTCACCACCCGACACCTTATAATTTACCCTGCTTAACACTTGGAGGAATTTAGCAAATTAAGAAATCTACCCCCACTAATCTTGATTGCCGAAACGAGGTAAGAATTTCGATGTTTATTTCATTATTTTAATGGTATCATCTGGGTGGGTAAAAACTTTTTTTTTTAAAAAGAAAATATGTATACACATTGTTGTTATTTAATATTTTATTTTATTTTAAACTTTACTTTAGGGGGTAATATTTTATTATATCCCTCTATCAAATAATTTAGAATTTAAATTTAAAATTTATCAAATAATTTAAATTTAAATTTAAACTTTGTGGATTATCAATCCACTTTATTCTAAATTAAAGTAACCATAATCTATAAATGCAAAATTTATGTTTTATTTGTATTTCAATATGATTATAATTTGTACATTAATTTAATATTTTAATTATTAAGATTCCCTTAATAAATTAATAATTTAATTTATTACTATAATTAAATCCATATTATAAAAATGAGCTACAAAGCTGAAAACAAGGCCTAAATGAACATAAACAACGACTATGCCCGATACTAAAACACATTAATTATCCAACTATCAATAATTGTACGCATCCAATATAAAACAATAAGCACATCAAGATTTATGAATTGAAACAATCGACATAAAACAGTACAATACCATACAGGATGAAATACTGACAGATGACATCGTCAAACATTGACGGGACTACAGACACGGACGGGGACACTTTCTTGTCAAATCCTTAAACCACATCATATCCATTGGGTATTTATGAGGCTCACCCTGTCCTACCAATGCAGGTGGAATCGAGGCTTGGGTAACTGCAACCCTGCATAAAAACACAAGTGTAGAAGCAATATATATATATGTTTAATGCCATACACACCGTGAAAGGGAATTGCAGTGTGGCAGGGCGCTCATGGATGAGCGATGCAACACCGTCCCTCTCACCCAAACCTCAAGCAATAGTACATTCATCAAAAATATCATAAAACGAGTATTACACAATTTACATAACCACACAATATTGCAAAATCAGGTAAAGACAAACACCATGCATCATTATATCATCAACATCGTAAAACAATATCATGTGCATCCAAGCAAAACACATAAGTCAAACAAGTGAAACAATCACCAACATAATCATGAGTATGAAACAAACATAATAGTATCCACACAGTATCATAGTAAAGCAGTATCACGAGAGGCACTACATCCTCCCCCCCTAGAAGTAGGCTTACTCCTGGAAGCTAGAAAACAAAAAAGGAAAATATTCTCGAATGCGGGATGCATCCTCCCAAGACGCTGATGAGTCATCATTAGGGTCCCATTGGACCCGCACCTGCTCAATCTCTCTGCCCCTGAGAACAAGTCTCTTGTGCTGAAGCACGGCGACGGGCTCGAGTGCCAGCTGCCCATTCTCGACCTGCAACGCATTCCAATCAAGTACGTGAGAAACATTTGGATAATAGGGCCTGAGTACAGAAACATGAAACACATCGTGTATGCGCGATAGACTAGGTGGCAATGCTAGGCGATAAGCAACAGGGCCAATTCTCTCCAACACCTTAAATGGTCCCACAAAACGAGGTGCAAGCTTAGAGCCTTTTCCATAACGGATTGGACTCTTTTGTGGACGCACTCGCAGAAAAACCCGATCACCAACAAAAAACTAACAGTCAATCCTATGAGCATCAGCATACTTCTTTTGTCTATCCTGAGCTGCTACTAAGTATTCTCTGATGCGAGCAACCTGTTGCTCCATATCCTAAAGCATTTCAGGTCCAAGCAGAACTCGGTCCTCAAGACGGTCCCAACTCAATGGGGTCCGACAAGGACGACCATATAATGCCTAAAACGATGCCATGCCAATCGAGCTGTGATAACCGTTATTATAAGCAAACTCTACCAGATGTAAATAATCCTCCCAACGCGACTGTTGATCCATCACGTACATACGGAGCGTGTCCTCAAGAACCTAGTTGACCCTCTCGGTTTGACCATCTGTTTCGGGAAGGCAGGCAGAACTAAAATTCAGCTAGGTTACTAAGGAATGCTGCAATGATGTCCACAATGCAGAAGTGAACACCGGATTCCTGTCAGAAATGATCCTTCATGGAATTCCATGCAGTCGAACAATATCCTCCATGAAAATTCTAGCTACAGAGGAAGTAGTGTAGGAAGATCGAACAGGAGAGAAGTGTGCCACCTTGGTCAACCTATCAATAGTGACCATGATAGCATCGTGCCGACGAGAAGACATGGGTAATCCGACAATAAAGTCCACTGACATGATATCCCACTTCCATTCAGGGACGAGATGAGGTTGTAAAAGACCTGCGGGATGCTGGTGTTCTGCCTTAACTCTTTGACATTCCAAACATCTCGCCACAAAGTCTGCAATGTCTCTCTTCATTCCAGCCCAAAAGTACAGAGAACGAAGGTCTGCATACATCTTCTTGACTCCCGGATGAGCAGAATAGGGAGCCCGATGTGCCTCAGTCATGATTAGGGTACGAAGACCCTCTGCAGGAGGTACATACATACAACCCAAAAATCACAAAATCCCATCAGATTCCAAAGCATAACCAACAAACTTTCCCTCTAAAACCCTACCTGACTCAATTTCTGCCTTCACTTCCCGATACCAACTATCTGCAAGAAGTGTTGTGATGACACGACTCCTCAAGTCCACCCCAAGAGTTATTGTAGATATCTCATGCCTCCGCCGACTCAAAGCATCTGCCATGACATTTTCCTTGCCCTGGATGTACTTAACCTCAAAATCATATTCGCAACGAAACTCCATCCATCTCCTCTGCCTGGCATTCACGTTCGGCTGCGTAAAGATATACTGCAGGCTGCGATGATCGCTATGAAGCTCGAACCGATGCCCTAATAAAAAGTGTCTCCATCTCACAAGGGCATGACAACCGCAGCTAACTCCAAATCATGCGTGGGATAATTCAACTCATGATCCTTGAGCTTACGGGACTCAAATGCAATCACACGACCTTCTTGCATCAAAACAGCTCCTAGGCCATCCAAGGAAGCATCTGTACATACTACGAATTCCCTAGTAGGATCAGGGACTGCTAAGATCGGTGCACTGGTCAACTTTTCCTTAAGGGTCTGCAATGCTAACTGACACTGTTCTGACCAAACAAACTTTCTCCCATTCCTCTGAAGAGTAGTGATGGGATGTGCAATCCTTGAAAAGCTCTCCACAAACCGCCGATAGTAGCCTGCCAAACCCATAAAACTACGGATCTCGGGAACATTCGTGGGTGCAGGCCAATCAACTATGGCTTGAATCTTCGAAGGATCCACAGAGATACCTTCACCAGAAATGATGTGACCCAAGTATTTCAATTCAGTCTTATAAAACTCACACTTAGCCACATTAGCATACAACTGGTTGTCTCTCAGGCACTGTAACACTTGTCTCAAGTGTTCCTCATGCTCCTCCATAGTTTTCGAGTAGATTAGGATATCATCAAGGAACACTAGAACAAATCTGTCCAAGTAGTTTCGAAAGACCCCATTCATCAGGCTCATGAAAACTGATGGTGCATTTGTCAACCCAAATGGCATAACAGTGAATTCATAATGTCCGTACCGAGTGCGAAATGCTGTTTTGTGAATATCAGCTTCGGCTATCCGCAATTGATGGTATCCCGACTTAAGGTCTATCTTTGAAAATACTTGAGCCCCTTTTATTTGATCAAATAGGTCATCAATTCTTGGCAAAGGGTACCGGTTCTTCACCGTCACCTTGTTTAGCTGCTTGTAGTCGATGCACAAACGAAGGGAACCGTCCTTCTTCTTTACGAATAGAACTGGTGCTCCCCAAGGGGAAACACTAGGACGAATGAACCCTTTCGCTAAAAGCTCCTCTAACTGCAAACGAAGCTCCTGAAGCTCCTGAGTTGTTATCCGATATGGAGCTCGAGATATAGGCTCAGCCCCAGGTACAAGATCAATCCTAAAGTCAATGTCACGCTTAGGTGGCATTCCCGAAATTTCACTTGGAAAAACATCTGTAAATTCCTTAAGAAGAGGGTAGTCATCTAGTGACACCTCTTGATTCTCTCCCAAATCCAAGTCATTGACTAACACAACAAACAATTGATAGCCCTGACGGAAACACCTCTTTAGTTGCATCGCAGAAATCATCCGCAATGAGATGGGTCTATGTATGCCGATGATCTCCACTTCATTTCCTGAATCATCTACACACCACATAGCCTTGTGGCGACAATCTATTATCGCTCGGTGAGCATTCAACCAATCCATACCCAAAACAACATCATAGGACCCAAGAGGTAGGATTCAAAGGTCCATCGTAGACACCAACGACCCAATTTTCAAACCACAACCCTGAACAAATGATTCAACTGCTACCTTTGCCCCGGAGGCCAATTCGACCTGCCACTTAACGCCTTGCCTTGTTGCCACCAATCTACAACGCTCTACTACTGAAGGGGAAATAAATGAATCTGATGCACCAGAATCAAAGAGAATAGAAATACTAGTGCCTTGTAACACACCTGATGTCTCTACCATGATGCCCTGATGGTCAGCTTGACGGTTGTCAACCATTGCAAAGACACGATGAGATCTGCTTGCATCACCCACAGTCGGCTCGGAAGTGGTTGGCCTCTGATTGAACCTTGAAGTCTTCTTTTGTGGACATTGTCTAGCAATATGTCCTTGTTGTCCACAAGAGGAACAACCTATACCTCGTCCAAAACCTCCACCACCTGATGGTGCATTTGACTATTGAAAACTATTGCGACTGGGTGCTGACTGAGAACTTTGTGCAGGTTGCACAAAATGGTTACGTTGATTACTTTGCCAACTGCGATTATTTTTGAATTGAGTTCTGCTACTCTGTTGATATTGGGAACTTTTGTGCTTAGGCTGTGATTGCTGATTCTGTTGTCCGCCCTTAGAAGGCGCATGATGACTCCTAGAATTTCCTGTAGCTTGAGGTTGCCCACCTCGTGAAACAAAACCAAATGCAGGTGCACTGCCAAACTGTACACCTGTGTGACCTCCCCAAGCCATGGCCAAATTTTCCTCTACTAGACAGGCCTTCTCAACAGCTACCTCCATTGTCTTTGGTTCGAAGACCCGAACTCCTCCATTGATTCGGGCGTTTAAGCCCCTAACAAAGTGTTGTACAAGCATTGCCTCATCATTACTGATCCCTACATACTGTTTCAGCTCAAAGAATCGACGCTCGTATTGCTCAATGGACATTGCCATTTGTCTTAGCTCGTGAAATTCATCTGCTCGGCGTTGTCTCCAGTGATCTGAGAGGAAACGAGCCCTAAATCTCTCTAGAAACAAATCCCAAGTCACCATGCTGATGTCTAGGTGCAATTTCTGCTCTTCTAGTCGCCACCACGTAGATGCAAAGCCTCTGAGGTGCATAATGGCATA
This sequence comes from Sequoiadendron giganteum, assembly GCA_007115665.2. Taxonomy (NCBI): domain Eukaryota; kingdom Viridiplantae; phylum Streptophyta; class Pinopsida; order Cupressales; family Cupressaceae; genus Sequoiadendron; species Sequoiadendron giganteum. The sequence continues at coordinate 347,885,458 of CM021109.1, read as the reverse complement.
CCTAGCCTGAGTATTACTGCCATAAGGATGCATCGCAAAGCAGCGATCCAAGTCTATTAGCCAAGTCTCTGCCTCAAGTCCTCCGCCAGCACCATCAAAAGTGGGAGGGTGAGCTCTCAAAAGGTCCTTCATGTGACTTGCCGCTACTGCATCCTGCTCTGCTGAATTTTCCTTCCGCCTTGGAGACCTCTCTCTTTCTCTCTCTACATGTTGCTCCTTCTCTGGCCTAGGGCCTTAACGGCCAAGAATCTCCTCAAGGAGGTGTCGCAACTGCCCTCCTTCCTGACTTGACTGCTCCGGGTTTTGCCTTTCGCCTCCTGGATTGTTTTGGGAACTTTGGCGTTCCTCACTTTCTAACTCATGGGAGCTCAAAGAAGATGAACTTTGGCGATCGGCTCCATGGCCACCACCTCGGCCTCTTCCACGGCCACGACCTCTACCGGGAGGCATGTTCCTGTGCGACATTAGAGAGGAACATGTGAGTTCAAGAGTTAAGCGCAAAGGTTAACCTAATGGGCATAATTAACCTAGAGTACCCAGAGTTGTAAACCTTTGCTCTGATACCAACGATGTAACGCCCCGCCGTGCGAACCCCAAAGGACAACAAACACCGCACAATTTTTTTTTGAAAGAATATTCATGAGATGAATATGCATATACATTACATGAAAATCCATTGTACATTCACAGAATCATCTACATCCTCTGGGGTACACGTGGCAGCATTACTAAACATAAAACCCATACCAAGCTCAGCGTTAAAGATAATGCCAAGAAGATAACCACAAACACACACAACCACAAGATAAAATAATGGTACATGCAACCAACCATGAACAATAGGAAGCAAAGGATACATCATTTTATTACAATTCAATACATAGTTTAATATTACAATAGTGGAGTATATTTCCATAGATATAGCATATCACGGATTCAACCATACATTACATGATGCTACCCTTATATCAACGGGAAGAGTAAATGGAGTACAAGAATGATACACAATGGAGAATAAGGTACAAAATGTGGGATAGTCTTCAACCAAGTGAAGCTCTGGAGACTGCATCTGCTTCTGCATCACAAACACAACCTAGGAACCCAATGGGTACATAGCAGGTTCCACCCGACCACGTGGACTCGAAGGTCCACCCCCCGTGCTAGGAGATGACAAGAAAGGATCCACATCAAACAAGGTCAAGTAGACAAGGCTAACATCAATACTGACATAAAGCAACATCAAACAAGTACATCAACACTTCCAGAAGCTTCCAAGCAAAGGAAAGTAGATGGGTACTGTGGGAGAGTGTCATCGCATGGTCTTTCATGGATTATCCAGACAACCTATCACAAGGTGCCGCCTCCATCTATGGTTGTGCTGACTGCCTATCTCAAGGTGCCGCTCCATAGGGTGACTCATGCGGGATCTCTTACCTTTCGTGAGGACAAGGCAATGATCTTACCGACTAGGTCTTCTCACTCCATCCTTAGCTTGAGAAAGCACTAACGGTATGGGTGAGGCACATAATTAATCTTGATTAAATGTTAACTACCCAAACCCACTAGTTCATTAATTAGATTATCACTTGTTTAGGAAACTCTTCCATGGGTTACCCTAACAGCCCCTTTGTGCGCCGACCCCCATGAAGAGCCACCCTCCCCAACAGTTTTCAAAAATAAGACTCATAACCACTAGGGGTGTACCAAACATAAAAGCCACAAAATGAAAGCACATGCGAGGCATGAACCACCTCGCTCATAGTCATAACCAAAGGCAAGGGAGCTCATGGAACGAGGGTACACCCACAAGAGCTCAAATAAAAAGAATATGATCCATGGAATTCAAAGGTCTAATAATGAGAAAATGCAACACACAACAGGTTTCCCTTTTTGCCTTTGGAAGCCTAACAACTTACACTCAAAAATTATCGAAAGGATTATCAAAAGGAAGTGACTTAAAACATTTACGGGTTCCCAACTCATCCAAAACATGACTATACATAAAGATCACCTCAATAACGAAATAAAACAAGAGGAAAACATGATCACTCAAGGAACTACTAGCATTCATAAGATATCAATTCCAAAAAGTACTCAAAATATAAACAAAATGACCATCTAAACATGTTCAAAGATGACTATAATACCCATTCATTTAGACGTGATCATAATCCAATCTTATTAAAGATAATGCAATAAATAATTAAATAATCCACTATAATTAAAAGAATTTCCATCATAATATATTTTAATTAAATAAGCACTCTGGAAAAACTATAGTATGTATACCATCAGATCCCTCTTGATTTTAAAATTCCAAGCCTGAACATTTGTTTACTCACAATAATTTAAATCTAAAAATATAACCTATATATATTTGTTACTTTTAAATAATAAATTAAATTCAAATGTAACTATTTACTGCAAATAATTGTAATAATAATAAAAAAATTCAACCTTTATGCAAATCACAATTCTAATAGTAAATGAATTTCGTAAATAAATTTAACTTTAACTAATTTGTGGTTAAATCTAATTTTGAATGTACTTTGAAAATAAATCTAATTTAAATGTATTAGGAAATAAATCTGATTCTTAAAATAAATCAATTTTTAAATGTACCTAAATAGTAAACACAATACTTATTTACTTTTAACATTTCGCTTATAAAAAGATCATTAAAATATTAAAAATTCTTAGCCTGTATATTTGTCTACTTCAGAATAATTAAAATTTATAATAAATTAACTTTGAATGTAACATGCTTGTTTACTTAAATAAATTTAATCAAATATATATATATATATATAAAATATACATTGCAAATTCACAAATCTAATAGTTCTTAAATAAAGATTTTATTTTTGGTAATCAACTATCTACAAAATACTAACTGTCCTTAAATAAAAATTTCTTTAATTGCAATCATAGTATAAAAATAAAATACATATATATAACTAAATATATGTGTACATAACCCAATAAGAACACTGGAGTAGTTTTGAAATGAATACAACTTTAAATTACATTAAAATAGCTATTTATGTGGAACTAACTCAACAACCTCTTTTTATCTAATTTAATTACTCTCCTCTTTTCTTTATAAGAAATATATGTATATTAATAAAAGAAAATTTAAATGTAATTTACTATTTTCTTTTAAGCTTAATTTAATTCATTTTAATTCTAAGAACTTGTGGATAAGGTGAATATCACGATTATTTTATTCTAATTCTGTGAACTTGTGAATAAAGTGAATATCACGGTTATTTTATACTAATAACACAGTAATAATGATTTTTATAAATCTATTTATTTTTTTATTTTTTTTATATTTCCAGCAAAATAAATAATTCAAATCTTAAAACTTCCTATTAAATTCAAGTGCAGCTACAGTTCTATTTTCAAGTGCTACGGGTGTGATAGGCTGCTAGAATTTTTAAGTCTACTTAAGGAAATGCTAATGCTTTCAGGGAGATTATTTAAATTTACACACTCTCCAAAGTCTAAACACTACAAATAATAATCTTAAGTCTAGATAAGGAAATGGAAACCCCTCCAAGATTACACGGGAATCATCAAGCAATTCTAAGTCTAGTTAAGGAAGTGGAAACCCCTCCAGGATTACACGGGAATCATCAAGCAGACCCTATGAATATTAAGTGTGTAAAACAAAATCTCCACTCTTAAGATTTCTTTTTTTTTTTAAATGAAATACTTGTAAGGAAAATAAAATTGAAATAATAACCAACCTGGAGATTCGCCGTATGAGGATGAAGTATTAAAACTATCCTTTCTTCTGCAATTTCCCCAAGTTCTTGTTTTCCTTCCAAAGTCCTCTTGGCTGCAAAGTTTTTCTTTCTTCTTTTACTCGAGCAAATTTCCTATGTTTTCTCGTTTCTTTTCTTTTTTTTTTACCGTTTCTTTTTTTTTGACTCCCTTCGTCCAATTTTATTTTATTAAGAAAGCTTAACCAAGAATGGGACAAGTGGCTAATTACCCACTTTTATTTTCACCACCCGACACCTTATAATTTACCCTGCTTAACACTTGGAGGAATTTAGCAAATTAAGAAATCTACCCCCACTAATCTTGATTGCCGAAACGAGGTAAGAATTTCGATGTTTATTTCATTATTTTAATGGTATCATCTGGGTGGGTAAAAACTTTTTTTTTTAAAAAGAAAATATGTATACACATTGTTGTTATTTAATATTTTATTTTATTTTAAACTTTACTTTAGGGGGTAATATTTTATTATATCCCTCTATCAAATAATTTAGAATTTAAATTTAAAATTTATCAAATAATTTAAATTTAAATTTAAACTTTGTGGATTATCAATCCACTTTATTCTAAATTAAAGTAACCATAATCTATAAATGCAAAATTTATGGTTTATCTGTATTTCAATATGATTATAATTTGTACATTAATTTAATATTTTAATTATTAAGATTCCCTTAATAAATTAATAATTTAATTTATTACTATAATTAAATCCATATTATAAAAATGAGCTACGAAGTTGAAAATAAGGCCTAAATGAACATAAACAACGACTATGCTTGATACTAAAACACATTAATTATCCAAATATCAATAATGATACGCATCCAAATAAAACAATAAGCACATCAAGATTTATGAATTGAAACAATCAACATAAAAAAGTACAATACCATACAGGATGAAATACTGACGGATGACATCGTCAAACATTGACGGGACGATAGACACGGATGGGGACACTTTCTTGTCAAATCCTTAAACCACATCATATCCATTGGGTATTTATGAGGCTCGCCCTATCCTGCCAATGCGGGTGGAATCGAGGCTTGGGTACCTACAACCCTGCATAAAAACACAAATGTAGAAGCAATATATATATATGTCTAATGCCATACACACCATGAAAGGCAATTGCAGTATGGTAGGGCGCTCATGGATGAGTGATGCAACACCGTCCCTCTCACCCAAACCTCAAGCAATAGCACATTCATCAAAAATATCATAAAATGAGTATTACACAATTTACATAACCACACAATATTGCAAAATCAAGTAAAGACAAACACCATGCATCATTATATCATCAACATCGTAAAATAGTATCATGTGCATCCAAAAAAAACACATAAGTCAAACAAGTGAAATAATCACCAACATAATCACGAGTATGAAACAAACATAACAGTATCCACACAGTATCATAATAAAGTAGTATCACGAGAGGCACTACATCCTCCCTCCCTAGAAGTAGGCTTACTCCTGGAAGCTAGAAAACAAAAAAGGAAAAGATTCTCAAATGCGGGATGCATCCTCCCATGACGCTGAGGAGTCATCATTAGGGTCCCATTGGACCTGCACCTGCTCAATCTCTCTGCCCCTGAGAACGAGCCTCCTGTGCTGAAGCACAGCAACGGGCTTGAGTGCCAGTTGCCCGTCCTCGACCTGCAACACATTTCAATCAAGTACGTGAGAAACATCTGGATAATAGGGCCTGAGTACAAAAACATGAAACACATCATGTATGCGCGATAGACTGGGTGGCAATGTTAGGCAATAAGCAATAGGGCCAATTCTCTCCAACACCTCAAATGGTCCCACAAAACAAGGTGCGCGCTTAGATCCTTTTCCATAACAGATTGGACTCTTTCGTGGATGCACTCGTAGAAAAACCCGATCACCAACAGAAAACTGACGGTCAATCCTATGAGCATCAGCATACTTCTTTTGTCTATCCTGAGCTGCTACTAAGTGTTCTCTGATGCAAGCAACCTATTGATCCATATCTTGAAGCATTTCAGGTCCAAGCAAAACTCGGTTCTCAAGACGGTCCCAACTCAATGGGGTCCGACAAGGACGACCATATAATGCCTGAAAGGGTGCCATGCCAATCGAGCTGTGATAACCGTTATTATAAGAAAACTCTACCAGATGTAAATAATCCTCCCAACATGACTGTTGATCCATCATGTACATACAGAGCATGTCCTCAAGAACATGGTTGACCCTCTCAGTTTGACCATCTGTTTCGGGATGGTAGGCAGAACTAAAGTTCAGTTGGGTTCCTAAGGAATGCTGCAATGATGTACACAATGCAGAAGTGAACACCGGATCCCTGTTAGAAATGATCCTTCGTGGAATTCCATGCAGTCGAACAATATCCTCCATGAAAATTCTAGCTACAGAGGAAGCAGTGTAGGAAGAGCGAACAGGAGAGAAGTGTGCCACCTTGGTCAACCTATCAATAGTGACGATGATAGCATCGTGCCGACGAGAAGACATGGGTAATTCGATAATAAAGTCCACTGACATGATACCCCACTTCCATTCAGGGACGAGATGAGGTTGTAAAAGACCTGCAGGATGCTGGTGTTCTACCTTAACTCTTTGACATTCCAAACATCTCGCCACAAAGTCTGCAATGTCTCTCTTCATTCCAGCCCAAAAGTACAGAGAACGAAGGTCTGCATACATCTTCTTGACTCCCGGATGAGCAAAATAGGGAGCCCGATGTGCCTCAGTCATGATTAGGGTACAAAGAACCTCTGTAGGAGGTACATACATACGACCCAAAAATCGCAAAATCCCATCAGATTCCAAAGCATAACCAACAAACTTTCCCTCTAAAACCCTACCTGACTCAATTTCTGCCTTCACTTCCAGATACCAACTATCTACAAGAAGTGTTGTGAGGACATGACTCCTCAAGTCCACCCCAAGAGTTATTGCAGATATCTCATGCCTCCGCTGACTCAAAGCATCTACCATGACATTTTCCTTGCCCTAGATGTACTTAACCTCAAAATCATATTCGCAAAGAAACTCCATCCATCTCCTCTGCCTGGCATTTAGGTTTGGCTGCGTAAAGATATACTACAGGCTGCGATGATCACTATGAAGCTCGAACCGATGCCCTAATAAAAAGTGTCTCCATCTCACAAGGGCATGCACAACCGCGGCTAACTCCAAATCATGCATGGGATAATTCAACTCATGATCCTTGAGCTTACGGGACTCAAATGCAATCACATGACCTTCTTGCATCAAAAAAGCTCCTAGGCCATCCAAGGAAGCATCTGTACATACTACGAATTCCCTAGTAGGATCAGGGACTGCTAAGATCGGTGCAGTGGTCAACTTTTCCTTAAGGATCTGAAATGCTAACTGACACTGTTCTGACCAAACAAACTTTCTCCCTTTCCTCTGAAGAGTAGTGATGGGATGTGCAATCCTTGAAAAGCTCTCCACAAATCGCCGATAGTAGCCTGCCAAACCCATAAAACTGCGGATCTTGGGAACATTCGTGGGTGCAGGCCAATCAATTATGGCTTGAATCTTCGAAGGATCCACAAAGATACCTTCACCAGAGATGATGTGACCCAAGTATTTCACTTCAGTCTTATAAAACTCACACTTAGCCACATTAGCATACAACTGGTTGTCTCTCAGGCACTGTAACACCTGTCTCAAGTGTTCCTCATGCTCCTCCATAGTTTTCGAGTAGATTAGGATATCATCAAGGAACACTAGAACAAATCTATCCAAGTAGTTTCGAAAGACCCCATTCATCAGGCTCATGAAAATTGATGGTGCATTTGTCAACCCAAATAGCATAACAGTGAATTCATAATGTCCGTACCAAGTGCGAAATGTTGTTTTGTGAATATCAGCTTCGGCTATCCGCAATTGATGGTATCCCGACTTAAGGTCTATCTTTGAAAATACTTGAGCCCCTTTTATTTGATCAAATAGGTCATCAATTCTTGGCAAAGGGTATCAGTTCTTCACCGCCACCTTGTTTAGCTGCCTGTAGTCGATGCACAAATGAAGGGAACCGTCCTTCTTCTTTATGAATATAACTGGTGCTCCCCAAGGGGAAACACTAGGATGAATGAACCCTTTCACTAAAAGCTCCTCTAACTGCAAACGAAGCTCCTGAAGCTCCTGAGTTGTCATCCGATATGGAGCTCAAGATATAGGCTTAGCCCCAGGTACAAGATCAATCCTAAAGTCAATGTCATGCTTAGGTGGCATTCCCCGAATTTCACTTGGAAAAACATCTATAAATTCCTTAAGAAGAGGGTAGTCATCTAGTGACACCTCTTGATTCTCTCCCAAATCCAAGTCATTGACTGACACAACAAACAACTGACAGCCCTGACAGAAACACCTCTTTAGTTGCATCACAGAAATCATGCGCAATGAGATGGGTCTATGTATGCCAATGATCTCCACTTCATTTCCTGAATCATCTATACACCACATAGCCTTGCGACGACAATCTATTATCGCTCGGTGAGCATTCAACCAATCCATACCCAAAACAACATCATAGGACCCAAGAGGTAGGATTTGAAGGTCCACCGTAGACACCAATGACCCAATTTTCAAACCACAACCCTGAACAAACGATTCAACTGCTACCTTTGCCCCAAAGGCCAATTCGACTTGCCACTTAACGCCTTGCCTTGTTGCCACTAGTCTACAACGCTCTACTACTGAAGGGGAAATAAACGAATCTGATGCACCAGAATCAAAGAGAATAGAAATACTAGTGCCTTGTAACACACCTAATGTCTCTACCACGGTGCCCTGATGGTCAGCCTGATGGTTGTCAACCATTGCAAAGACACAATGAGATCTGCTTGCATCACCCACTGTCGGCTTGGAAGTGGTTGGCCTCTAATTGAACCCTGAAGTCTTCTTTTGCAGACATTGTCTAGCAATATGTCCTTGTTGTCCACAAGAGAAACAACCTATACCTCGTCCAAAACCTCCACCACCTAATGGTGCATTTGACTGTTGAAAACTATTTCGACTAGGTGTTGACTGAGAACTTTGTGCAGGTTGCACAAAATGGTTACGCTGATTACGTTGCCAACTGCGATTATTTTTTAACTGAGTTCTACTGCTCTGTTGATATTGGGAACTTTTGTGCTTAGGCTGTGATTGCTGATTCTGTTGTCCACCCTTAGAAGGTGCATGATGACTCCTAGAATTTCCTATAGCTTGAGATTGCCCACCTCGTGAAACAGAACCAAATGCAGGTGCACTACCAAACTGTACACCTATGTGACCTCCCCAAGCCATGGCCAAATTTTCCTCTACCAGACAGGCCTTCTCAACAGCTACCTCCATTGTCTTTGGTTTGAAGACCCAAACTCCTCCACTGATTCGGGCGTTTAAGCCCCTAACAAAGTGTTGTACAAGCATTGCCTCATCATTACCAATCCCTGCATACTATTTCAGCTCAAAGAATCGACACTCGTATTGCTCAACGGACATTGCCATTTGTCTTAGCTCATGAAATTCATCTACTCGACATTGTCTCTAGTGATCTGAGAGGAAACGAGCCCTAAATCTCTCTAGAAACAATTCCCAAGTCACCATGCTGATGGCTAGGTGCAATTTTTGCTCTTCTAGTCACCACCACGTAGATGCAAAGCCTTTGAGGTGCATAATGGCATACCTAGCCCAAGTATTACTACCATAAGGATGCATCACAAAGCAACAATCCAAGTCTATTAGACAAGTCTCTGCCTCAAGTCCTCCGCCAACACCATCAAAAGTGGGAGGGTGAGCTCTCAAAAGGTCCTTCATGTGACTTGCCGCTACTGCATCCTGCTCTGCTGAATTTTCCTTCCGCCTTGGAGACCTCTCTCTTTCTCTCTCTACATGCTGCTCCTTCTTTGGCCTAGGGCCTAAATGGCCAAGAATCTCCTCAAGGAGGTGTCGCAACTGCCCTCCTTCCTGACTTGACTGCTCCAGGTTCTGCCTTCCGCCTCCTGGATTGTTTTGGGAACTTTGACGTTCCTCACTTTCTAACTCATGGGAGCTCAAAGAAGATGAACTTTGGTGGTTGGCTCCACGGCCACCACCTCGGCCTCTTCCATGGCCACCACCTCTACCCAGAGGCATGCTCCTATGCGACATTAGAGAGGAACATGTGAATTCAAGAGTTAAGCGCAAAGGTTAACCTAATGGGCATAATTAATCTAGAGTACCTAGAGTTGTAAACCTTTGCTTTGATACCAATGATGTAACGCCCCGTCGTGTGAACCCCAAAGGACAACAAACATCGCACAATTTTTTTTTGAAAGAATATTCATGAGATGAATATGCATATACATTACATGAAAATCCATTGTACATTCACAAAATCATCTACATCCTCTGGGGTACACGTGGTAGCATTACTAAACATAAAACCCATACCAAGCTCAACATTAAAGATAATGCCAAGAAGATAACTACAAACACACACAACCACAAGATAAAATAATGGTACATGCAACCAACCATGAACAATAGGAAGCAAAGGATACATCATTTTATTACAATTCAATACATAGTTTACTATTACAATAGTGGAGTATATTTCCACAGATATAGCGTATCATGGATTCAACCATACATTACATGATGCTACCCTTATATCAACAAGAAGAGTAAATGGAGTACAAGAATGATACACAATGGAGAATAAGGTACAAAATGTGGGATAGTCTTCAACCAAGTGAAGCTCTGGAGACTGCATCTGCTTTTGCATCACAAACACAACCTGGGAACCCAATGGGGTACATAGCACGTTCCACCCGACCACGTGGACCCGAAGGTCCACCCCCCGTGCTAGGAGATGACAAGAAAGGATCCACATCAAACAAGGTCAAGTAGACAAGGCTAACATCAATACTGACATAAAGCAACATCAAACAAGTACATCAACACTTCCAGAGGCTTCCAAGCAAAGGAAAGTAGATGGGTACTGTGGGAGAGTGTCATCGCATGGTCTTTCATGGATTATCTAGACAACCTATCACAAGGTGCCACCTCCATCTATGGTTGTCCTGACTGCCTATCTCAAGGTGCCGCTCCATAGGGTGACTCATGCGGGATCTGTTACCTTTCGTGAGGACAAGGCAATGATCTTACTGACCAGGTCTTCTCACTCCATCCTTAGCTTGAGAAAGCACTAATGGTATGGGTGAGGCACATAATTAATCTTGATTAAATGTTAACTACCCAAACCCACTAGTTCATTAATTAGATTATCACTTGTTTAGGAAACTCTTCCATGGGTTACCCTAACAGCCCCTTTGTGCGCCGACCCCCATGAAGAGCCACCCTCCCCAACAGTTTTCAAAAATAAGACTCATAACCACTAGGGGTGTACCAAACATAAAAGCCACAAAATGAAAGCACATGCGAGGCATGAACCACCTCGCTCATAGTCATAACCAAAGGCAAGGGAGCTCATGGAACGAGGTACACCCATGAGAGCTCAAATAAAAAGAATATGATCCATGGAATTCAAAGGTCTAATAATGAGAAAATGCAACACACAACAGGTTTCCCTTTTTGCCTTTGGAAGCCTAACAACTTACACTCAAAACTTATCGAAAGGATTATAAAAAGGAAGTGACTTAAAACATTTACGGGTTCCCAACTCATCCAAAACATGACTATACATAAAGATCACCTCAATAACGAAATAAAACAAGAGGAAAACATGATCACTCAAGGAACTACTAGCATTCATAAGATATCAATTCCAAAAAGTACTCAGAATATAAACAAAATAACCATCTAAACATGTTCAAAGATGACTATAATACCCATTCATTTAGACGTGATCATAATCCAATCTTATTAAAGATAATGTAATAAATAATTAAATAATCCACTATAATCAAAAGAATTTCCATCATAATATATTTTAATTAAATAAGCACTCTGGAAAAACTATAGTATGTATACCATCAGATCCCTCTTGATTTTAAAATTCCAAGCCTGAACATTTGTTTACTGAGAATAATTTAAATCTAAAAATATAACCTATATATATTTGTTACGTTAAAATAATAAATTAAATTCGAATGTAACTGTTTACTGCAAATAATTGTAATAATAAAAAAAAAATACAACCTTTATGCAAATCACAATTCTAATAGTAAATGAATTTCGTAAATAAATTTACTTTAACTAATTTGTGGTTAAATCTAATTTTGAATGTACTTTGAAAATAAATCTAATTTAAATGTATTAGGAAATAAATTTGATTCTGAAAATAAATCAATTTTAAATGTACCTAAATAGTAAACACAATACTTATTTACTTTTAACATTTTGCTTATAAAAAAGATCATTAACATATTAAAAATTCTTAGCCTGTATATTTGTCCACTTCAAAATAATTAAAATTTATAATAAATTAACTTGAATGTAAAATTTTATTTTTGGTAATCAACTATCTACAAAAGTAACGAACTGTCCTTAAATAAAAATTTATTTAACTGCAATCATAGTATAAAAATAAAATACATATATATAACTAAATATATGTATACATAACCCACTAAGAACATTGGAGTAGTTTTCAAATGAATACAACTTTAAATTACATTAAAATAGCTATTTCTATGGAACTAACTCAACAACCTCTTTTTATCTAATTTAATTACTCTCCTCTTTTCTTTATAAGAAATATATGTATATTAATAAAAGAAAATTTAAAAGTAATTTACTATTTTCTTTTAAGCTTAATTTAATTCATTTTAATTATAAGAACTTGTGGATAAGGTGAATATCTATTTAAATTTATACACTCTCCAAAGTCTAAACACTACAACTAACAATCTTAAGTCTAGATAAGGAAATGGAAACCCCTCCAGGATTACACGAGAATCAACAAGCAGACCCTATGAATATTAAGTGTGTAAAACAAAATCTCCACTCTTAAATTTTTTTATTTTTTTATTTTTTGAAATGAAATACTTGTAAGGAAAATAAAATTGAAATAATAACCAACCTGGAGATTCGCCGCATGAGGATGAAGTATTAAAACTATTCTTTCTTCTGCAATTTCCCCAAGTTCTTGTTTTCCTTCCAAAGTCCTCTCCGCTGCAAAGATTTTTTTCTTTCTTCTTTTACTAGAGCCAATTTCCTGTGTTTTCTCTTTTCTTTGATTACCCACTTTTATTTTCACCACCCGACACCTTATAATTTACCCTACTTAACACTTGGAGGAATTTAGCAAATTAAGAAATTTACCCCCACTAATCTTGATTGCCGAAACGAGGTAAGAATTTCGATGTTTATTTCATTATTTTAATGGTATCATCTGGGTGGGTAAAAATAAAATATATGTATACACATTGTTGTTATTTAATATTTTATTTTATTTTAAACTTTACTTTAGGGGGGTAATATTTTATTATATCCCTCTATCAAATAATTTAGAATTTAAATTTAAAATTTATCAAATAATTTAAATTTAAATTTAAATAAAGTGGATTATCAATCCACTTTATTCTAAATTAAAGTAACCATAATCTATAAATGCAAAATTTATGTTTTATCTATATTTCAATATGATTATAATTTGTACATTAATTTAATATTTTAATTATTAAGATTCCCTTAATAAATTAATAATTTAATTTATTACTATAATTAAATCCATATTATAAAAATGAGCTACGAAGCTGAAAACAAGGCCTAAATGAACATAAACAACAACTATGCCCGATACTAAAACACATTAATTATCCAACTATCAATAATGATACGCATCCAAATAAAACAATAAGCACATCAAGATTTATGAATTGAAACAATCGACATAAAACAGTACAATACCATACTGGATGAAATACTGACGGATGACATTGTCAAACATTGACAGGATGACAGACACGAACGGGGACACTTTCTTGCCAAATCCTTAAACCACATCATATCCATTGGGTATTTATGAGGCTTGCCCTGTCCTGCCAATGCAGGTGGAATAGAGGCTTGGGTTCCTGCAACCTTGCATAAAAACACAAGTATAGAAGCAATATATATATATGTCTAATGCCATACACACCATGAAAGGGAATTGCAGTGTGGCAGGGCGCTCATGGATGAGCGATGCAACACCGTCCCTCTCACCCAAACCTCAAGCAATAGCACATTCATCAAAAATATCATAAAACGAGTATTACACAATTTACATAACCACACAATATTGCAAAATTAGGTAAAGACAAACACCATGCATCATTATATCATCAACATCATAAAATAGTATCATGTGCATCCAAGCAAAACACATAAGTCAAACAAGTGAAACAATCACCAACATAATCACGAGTATAAAATAAACATAACAGTATCCACACAGCATCATAATAAAGCAGTATCATGAGAGGCACTACATAATAAGGCTTAAATATCCATTTTCGAGTTTGTAATGGTCATTGGTAGTCATTTTAGGCATAAATTGTAAAGTTGCGGAATCTTAACAAAAGTTGTCAATCAATGCTGCAAAAATGCAAAAAGGTGCCAAGTGGAGCAATATGAAGAGTCAAGGTAGTTGTAGAGGAAATATTAGGTGCTTAGGAAGTTGAAATTATTGGGAAAGTGTTTAAAATATGTGATTCATCATTGTTAGTTGTTGTTGAAGCATTTTGAAGGAGAAAACTAATAAAATATCACTGTTATACTGCTATTTTATGTGTTTTCCTCCATCATCTGCCAATGTACGGTTCCGTGCAGGTGGTAATTCATTTTTAATGTGTTTTAATTGAATGATTTAGGTGTTTTAATCAATTTAAAACTAATTTGAGAGTTTGATATTGAGTTTCAAGCTTGTAGTGGCCTGATTTCTCTAGGTGGTCAAAAATAAGGGCTAAGGGTTTGATTACCCAAATGAACTAAAAAGTCCATTCCACATTTCTATAGAAACTTTTTATTGATGGAATGGACTGGTCTGAAGTTATGAGTTGGTTTAGAAGGTAAGGAATTGATTTGGTGAAGCTTTTGTGTGAGTTCTCCTCGCTACCCTAGTGAAAAACTAGTTTTGGTGCCTTTTAAAAAGGTTAGAGTGAGTGAAAAGAGGATAGGGGTTTAGAAGTGGATAGAATCCCCTACAAACTATGAGAGTGGGTGAATTTGAGTGTTTTTATAAGATCTAAGAGGTTGTAAGTTTTCAGAGAGGTGAATAAGTGAGAAACTGTAGGTGAAACAAGGTGAAAACTAGTGAAAAGAGTGATTTTGTGAAGGAAGTGTATGTAGATCTTTGGGGCAGCGCTATTTGAGGATGGAATGAGAATTTATAGGCATAAATAATCCTTATTGAAGTGATTATAAGCTTGTGAGAGGTCAGGGCATAATATTTCCAATAAGCCCTAATTGATTGCAAGGAAAGTGGGGGTTTTATGAAAAGGGGTCTAAATGAGCAAGAGGAGACCTGAAAGTTGAATAATCTGAGGTTTTCTTGGCTATCTTTTGACTGTTTGGAGGTTTCAAGTGTTGGTTATGTGTTTGGAGAGGTTTCTCTTTGAAAAAGAGGCCTAATTGTGGCCTAATTCAATATTAAAATCCAAATTTGGGATAATTTCTCCAAAAGAGTTGCAAGTGAATTTCAGATCTATGAGAGCGGGCCATAATGGGTGCCTAGTTTGGAGCATAGACAAGGCAGTGAACTGTTTGAAAAGATGCCTTACTAAAATGTGGTCTCATGGAATTCCATGACAAGAAAATGCAATTGGAAGCTACTCCTAGACTTATTACTTATGCTATGTGAAGTAATTGCATCACTACTTATGTTGACTTTCTAAACAACTATATTGTAGTTGAAATTTTGTCATCTATCAACATCTAGTTATTTGTTATGGAATGTAAAGTAATGCTTTGAGTTTGAATGATGTGCAATGCAACATAATTAATGATATGAATATAAACTACATAAATCTATTAAGTACAATTCATTAGTTAAACTCTTTGTTTTATTACTTGCGTGAAAGTTTGACTAAATCCATTGGCATCGGGAGGTGTTCCCTCGAAACCTCCAATATTAGCCTATTCAACATCCAAAATTACATATTAAAATACCATTCGTAAAACAATGCTATTAACATGTAATAAATTTATAATTATTTACTAGTTACATACCCCACTGATAGGTTTACTACAAAAATAAGTGGATGTAGGGACTGTGTATCCATTATCAACTCTGTGAACCTGCAAGTTTATTAAAATCATAAAACTAAATTAGTTAATCTTGCATTTCAAAATCAAAACTTAATAAATTAAATTCAATGAACATGCTAACTTTTACCTGACTATCAATTCCATATGTTTCATGCAAAATGTCAACTACCCTCTCCATCTCCATAGCTACAGACGACACCTACACCTACGCAACAACCTCCTGAGTGTCGGTGGGGTCATATGAACAAGTCGCCCCACAAGATTGACACACATGGGATCGAAGCCCACTTGTCAAAGACTCCCCTGGATGGCATTGTACAAGAGGACTAACATGTTTGATGACACACTACGTCAAAGAGCTAATGGCCTACAAAGTCTCTACGTCGGCACTCTCCCTCGTGATAGAAGGGATGACGATGTGCTCATGAGGCGGCCTAGCAAGAGGTCGTCTCGCTTTCCACCTAGGATTCAGCTATGCACCGGGTCTATCTTGTGCCAACCCCCCACTTCTCCCCTGGAAGTCCCTCATATCAAAATAATTTGGGATTTTGTTCAAGATGAACTTAGCATATAGTTTCCTAAGGAAATACTACAGGAATTCACAATTGTTGCATGGTGGATCATCAAAAACCATGTACCGCCTATCCCAAAAATATTTCTTAATCTCTTGGTGGTGGCAGAAATGAATAGGAAACCTCTTCACATTGAGGGAGAGAATTCCATTTGACTGTGGGTCAGTGAATAATATACACAAATCTAATTTTGTAATTTTTAAATCTTTTACTTCTTTATATGATAATTTATCTTGGTAAAAAGTCTTAGCTGCACGTCTCTTATCCTACCAACCAGATAATTGTTTGTTGATTGAATCTACATTTTTTAACATATCTTGCTCGTGTTTTGGGCTTGTGGTTTCTAAGCCTCGGGCTTGACACACCAAGCCATAATGCAAGCGCATTATAATGCGTTCACATTTTGAGTTTTCACTTCTTTTTTAAAGTGGCCACAAAATTGCTACCCATCTTCATGCACCCACCCATGGGTTCGAGTTCAAGACAGCCTTGGGTTCACTCAAGGTTTGTCCTAAAATCCTAAATGAGGGATCCCATGTATCAACAATATAGGATACAAAATTTGAACGTAATACAAACAAGGGTTTGCTTAAGGTGTAACATAGAATCTCTATAATACGTTCCACCTGAAATGTAAAATCAAAAGAATGGAAAAAATTTGATCATATTAAACTTTAATATAATCCACCAAATTTTATGGGTAAATGCAAGAAGATGATTCCACGAAATGTGGAATTTTTTTCCTTAGAAAATAATTTGAAATCAGCTTCAACAAAATGGGATCCTGTTTTTTAATAATCGGGATCCAGTTTAGGTTCGCGATCTTGAGCCAAAAATGGTATCCCGTTTTTTAAAAAACAGGATCCCGTTCTAAAATAGGATCCTGTTTCATAAAAAAATTATTTCTTAATGTTTTCTGAAACGGAATTCCATTTTCAAAATGGGATCCCATTTTTAAAAAATCAGGATCCCGTTTTGTAAACAGGATTCTGTTTTGAAAAAACATATTTTTTTATTTTTTCATGAAACAAGATCCCATTTTTTAAAATTTGATTTTTTGGTCGAAGTTTTGCTTTGTTTTTGTGTTTGAGAAATGGCTTGGGGACCTAAACCTAATCTTTGGACCTAGTTTGACTTGCAAGTTGAAGGTCCTAGAAATGTCATAATAAAATAGTGACTTTGGGCATATGTCTGAAGACTTTTTTTGCAGAATTTTTTGACAAAATTAATACCCATTATAGATGAGACATTGTAGATTCTAAATATGTAAAAAAATTTACAATTGGATTATTTTTTCTGTTTTTTAATTAATTTCTAATGAAACTGGTCCATAAACTTGAAATATCAGGGCTTTTTACTATTTTAATAACCTTTTATTAAAATATTTTTTTGTAAAATGAATTGTACGAAAATTTACTTCAGACAATTCTTTTCAATTTAAAAAAAAAATCAAAAAATGATAAGTTTAGGTCATCTTATGCATGACGTACATGATGATTTTTCAAAACAACAAATATGGCTAGTAAAAAATTAACAAAAAAAATCAATAAAAAATCACAAAAGAAATTTGAAAACATGTTTCAGTGAGTTACAAATATTTTCCCAAAATTATTTAGAAAAATATGATAATTTAGGTCAAAATATGGATGAAGTACACATGCATGGTATGGTAAAAAAGTGAATTTTAAACAGTGGTTTTTAGAAATGCCTATTGAAAATTAATTTGTAGCATTTGGGTATTGAAATAAATTACATATTTGGAAACTAGACTCTGAGTACTACATTTTATGGTCAGTGACTTTTTTTCAAGATTCCATCTCTAAGTGCTTCAATTTTAAAGTCAAATATGTCAAATTCTAAAAATTAGGGAAAACACCCACTTTTTGGCCATAAAGTGGACTCAACTTCTTGCGAGCACCCTTATCCAAATGATATATGTTAAAACATAATGTTATTAGGGGTCATATAGCCTTATAACATTTATAAATTGTTCTAATATAAAGTTATAAAACCTTCTATATTATATGTTTATTAAGCATATCCCATTTGAAAGAATTATAGTCTAATAACTATTTATGAATGGTGGTTGTTGAATAGGTGTGATTAATATCCCTTCAAGTATTATTTCATTTTTTCTCCTATATTTAAGGATGTTCCCTCTTATTTAAGAGTGGATGAATTTGGAGATATATAGTGAATTATATCACTATGCACAAGAGGTATTATTGGCTATGTGGAAGTATATAGGAGTGTCCCAGGACTCAATCTATTTATTTAATATTCTATTTTGTAAGTGTTCTAATAAAATGATGATTTATGGGGTTTTTTTCCCAAAAGGGTTTTCCCATATATATCTTGTGTAATGCGTATAAACTATGCTCGTATGACTTTTTTTTTTATAATGATTAGTATCCTAATTTCCTGATTTCTATCAAATATCTACAATATAATAGAAATTCCAACATTGCTACACTAAACCTCTAGCAACCAAAAGGTAGGTATACAATTTTACATTAGACTTTATTTTACAAAAGGGAATTAAAGTTATTAACTAATACATATATCAGAGAGGAAATAAAAAATCTAATTTTAAACATCCATAAATTATAATTTTTAAATGTATTTATACCTAATTGTAAATTTCCACACATTATAACTTTTGTATGTTTATATATTATTAATAAAATAGAATACTCAAATTATATACAATATTAATATATCATATATATAGACTATAGATCATTAATTTTTTTTATATTTATAGATTTCAATTGTTATTAATTTTAATTAATGTAGTACAAAATATTAATATATATATATGTGTGTGTACATATATATTTTAAATATAAGCTTATAAAATTGTATTTATTATATATTAGAAAATATACTATAATTGTATATTTTTAAATTTTAATATAATATTATATTTATATTATAAATTGAATCTATATATAATTCATATAGTATATATTATATAATATATTTATATAAATATTAAAATATAATATGAGAAAATTATATTATAATATTATAAAATATTTATATATTTTAATATAATAATATATTACAAAACTATATATACACACAAACACATACTTGTACATGAGGGAGAAAATTACCATACCGCATACCCATACCCATCCCTGTACTAGAAATGACAACTTAGCTTGTGGACTTCAACACACTTCTAATCATATTTAGCATTTCAGCTTACAAAATTAAAAAATTAAAAATATAGAACTATGGATCCCCGTCCTGGGTGTTTAAAGTATGGGGGTACTTTTTGGCCATTTTTTAGTGGATGGCAAACAATGACTATTAAAAAATAGGAATTTTTTTAAAATATAAAGAAATTTCAAATATTCATATAATAACACTGATAAAGCATTCATCATAGACAATATAGAAGATTAATACATAACATTGGACTTGAATTGAGATTTCACATGAGAATTGACAAACAAATTAACAAATTTAAATTCTTTCAATATTAATGTGAATACATTAATGTTCCATGGGGACCCATCCCACCCAAAAACCTCACTTTTTAGGATGGGGATGTCTCGAAGACTTGGGGACTTGGGGGGACATCCCCCCACAGACCTGCCACTAGTGCCACCATCTCCAAAATATCGTTGAGATGTCAGGTGTTTCGACAAAAACATGGATCAATATTGGAGATAAACTATCCTTGTAATTCTATCAAATTGGCTTAATACAATTGAATTAATCCTTGGGAATTTTGCGTTGGTTTCCTCAGTTTTTTCCTAAGTGTCAATCCAAAGAACATAATCTTTTGAAAGGTGTAGTGGCTATTTACTTAAGGGTTGTTGCTAACAAGATGAATAAAATGAAATGTAGAGGAAATAGATCCTATAGTATTCAACACACAAAAATTTGTGTAATCTGCCATCAAATTTAAGTATTCTTCTAGAAAGACTCGATGCGACAAGAAGATAACCAAAACAGAGCGACAATAATGTGATGTGAAAAGACTAGAGTTGTTTTGATATTATCAACAGTCTAAGATAAATCTACAAACTAAAATTGAAAAATTACATGCTTCACAGATCATCAAATGCTGAGAATAATGCATTAATAATTAATTATCAACAATTCCTTAAATATATAAGTTGAACAACACTAAATCTACAATCTCAAAAACAAGATTCAATCTACAATTCAAACCTTAAACAATAGACATACTAAGCTAGCATTTAACTCATAATAGTAACAATATTCAAATAATAACAAACATAATAAAAAATTCACTAGCCATTTCGAGAGTGGTCCCTTCCTTTGTTTCGCGAGGTGAATGAAAGAACAATTACACTAATCTACTTAAGTGAAGTCTTGATCTATATATCAAAATTTTAATACAAAGTCATATATTATGTCAATGGTTGAAACTATAACATATTTATAGATGCAAATATATCACCGATAAGTCTTGGAAAGAGATAACAATATGTTTGTTGTGGCCTATGACCAACAAACCAAAATACTAACAATCTAAACTTAGCTACTAGATACAAATAATATTTATAACAATCTTTTGGAATTTTACAAAACAAAAGATAGAAAGATTTGTAGCTCCTCCATCACACAATTGTCACCCTAGATCCTCCTTAATTAGATCCTACTAAAAACCATCCAAATTGAACTAATTACTCCACAATTTGATAAATCATGATATCTTTCTATCCTTTTATCATATTAAACATTTTCTAGTGTTCTAACATAATTAGTGGCATAAGGACTTAGGAAAAAGGAAATTAAAATGGATATGGAAGGAACATAAAAGGCTCAAAACAAAACACATTTATTGGCCATAATTTTCCCCCTAGCTAATGAATTTGCATGTCCTCATGCAAACATTTCGTACAAACCATTTTTTTTTCTTGAAGATAAGTGTTGTGTCATGTTGGTAATCTCCTTGAACTATACTAACTTCACTTCTTCCATTCTCTATTCAAATTCATGAACAAGGATATGAAGTTCAATTATTCTACCCAATTCCTCCTTCAATCTGTCAATTTCCTCCTTCTGCTAACAATTGATTGTAGTGAGCTCCTGTAGTTGTGTCTTTAACCCCTAATTTTTTTCTTTGAGTTGTTCAACCACAATACATATTTCCTGATTCTCCTGTGCAAGTGATATTGTGTGTTCCTCCTGCATTGCATTGACTTCCTTAGGAATGAGGGAATCATTCAAATTTGGAGATTCCACTACCTTTGGTGGTGAATCACATATTCCCTCAATGACCTTCTCTATTTGTTTTTGTTCTTCCTCTAGGTTGAACTCAGAAGAGGGGATTTTATCTGCTTGACCAAAGGCATTATTTTCTAGCTATGGGGGAATGTCTTCTTTATTTTTTGTATTCTCCATATTAGGGATATACTCTTGCTTAGAATAAATTTCTTCCTGGCATTTAGAAGGAACTTCTTCCTCCTATTCAAAAGGAACCTCTTCCTCATGTTCAGAAGGAACTTCCTCGTGTTCAGTAGGAATATCATCCTCTTGCTCGAGGATATTCTCAATAGGTACATTCCCTTCTATGAGGATATCCTCAAAATTATTTTCTTGCTCAAATTGATTGTTTCCTTGTGCATCAAAACCATCTTCATCAAAACCCACATTTTCTTCCTGGCCAAGGGATTTCATTTGTTCCTTTCGAGCTTGTTCTTTTTGTTTTTGTCACTTTTACCTATGGTTTTGCCTACTCATTTTATCTTTACCTTTATTATGATTTGAGCCTATAATTTACATGTCTTCATGGGGCAAGTTTGAATTAGCCATATAGTTAGAAATGATGGTAATATTGGTTAATTTGTCCTTAAGGATAGTTTTTACCCTCTTACATTTTGCTCAACTCCGTTGAGGAGTCTTGCCACTCACTACCTTATTCTTCTTTTCAAGGCTTGTATCCTTAATTGCATAGACCTGGGGGATATCATCAATATTAGAACCCTCTTTTTGCACAAATACATCCCATTCTACATGAGGATTTTCTAAAATCAATCCATGCATAACAATCAACTTAACTAATCCATGATGGGCAAGAGGGTTTATATGCCCAGGTCAAACATCAATGCATGAACGTTGTAGGGATAAAAATAGATAAAAGGGAAAATTAATTAGAACACCATTACATAGATGCAACATGGGCCTAAAATGGTGAGAAAATATATATGTGTACCTACCCTCACAAGTGACATACTAAATGAGGAACTTGGAAACATTAGCCCACGGTAGAGGAAGAGAGTTTTTCTTTGTTCCTTGACCTTGCACTGTTTGGAAAAATTCTCCCCTTTGTAAGAACTATTTTCATGCATACTTAAGGTCTGTAACCCTGTTGGAGCTAGTAGGAAAGAATGTATCACTAGATAAAGAAATTCTAGTGATTATAGCAAGTTTCTATAATGTAACTAGAAATTTCTAACCTCTGAAGATTACCGGATTTCGATGGAATCCCATAGAAAATTCTTGAGCCACATCATTGTCAAAACCACACAATTTCCAAAAATAACCAATCTAGGAAGCTTTCTTGAAAATATTATAGGCTTCTGGGTAGGCTCTGAGCTACCTCATAGAGGTAGGCTCCTTCCGTGTGTGATTTCCTCCCATTATGCGGTAAGAATTTTGCAAGCAGACTGAACAGTGGCTATGACAGTTTGTGATTGCTTTTTACAGTGACTATGGTGGTATGGAAGAAAAACCCAATATGTTAATAATAGGTTTCATAGTAAAAATTGTAGATCATGTTGAATATGAAAACTAAGAGGGGGGTGAATCAGTTGTCATGGATATTAACCTTCAATTCAATCATCAAAACTAATACTTAAAACTACTTAAATGGTTAATCATTAGATACCAATGAAGAAACTCAAATCCAACACAATAACACCAGATTAACGTGGAAACCCCAATGAGGGAAAAATCATGGTGAGGATTAACTCAAACTATAGATAATATCAAAACCGATAACAAAAAGGCTCACTACTTGAAACAAGGCTCACTTCTTGAGATAAGGCTCACTTCCAAAAATAAGGACTCACTGTCGATAGGGCTACAACTCAGAGGGCTCACTACCATAGAGATATTAAAAAGACAAAGAAAACTTGCTACAAAGAGACTACAATCTCAATGCAACAAAGGATTCCACCATAGTTACTTGATCAACTTGCATGAATGATAGAGTTCACCTTCTTCTCACTGCATCTAGAAACTTGGCATTAAGACTTGCACTGACCTACCACATACAACTCACACACACTTTTTGAATAACATGAAAGTCGTGTCATCTCTTTCACTTATCTTCCTTCTTTTATTTTGTATATTTTACATTACTAGCTCATCTTGTATTTATACTATCTCCAACCTTGAAAAGATACAAATTTGACCATCTAGCTTCAAATTCAAATTAGGTTGATTTCAAACATCCGTGGGTGGAATTAGAATGAGGGTGACCCAAACAAACGCTTCGTAGAGACCCAAAATAGATCCATGACACTTCATCAACTTCGAAGATAGTGCTTAACACAAGGTCTGCCAAACCACTATAAAACACATAAAAGAATTAAGCTCGAAACATCTAGAAACCAAAAATATCTTCAATGCAATATGAACATCTTAACTCTAGAACTACAATTCAAAAGACTTCATCAAAGAGAAATTTGGACTGGCCACGTTTCTCCCAAACCTTAACCAAAACATAAAAACATAGAGTTCACAACTGGTGAACACAACTCGACCTTCACAATGAACCAATAGTCAAAAATCTAGATATATCAACCTTCAACAACCATGACCAACATATCTAAACCATGCGAACATAGGGGCAAATACCAGATCAACAATTGAATACCTGTAAACTTTCTTTAATACAATTTTCTCAATATCCTCAACATATACAACCAACAACAACTAGTAGATAACCAGTTGAGTAGTTGACATCAATGACAATAGCTTCCTTCATTTCTTCAATTCTTGCAACAATCTCCTCCTTTGTCATTAATGTCAACACATGATGTGAAAAACTATCAAAGGAACCATACCAGAACTGAATATACTTCTCAAGATTTTTCTTTTTGTTTCTCCCCCTTAGAAGATCATTTTCTTCATTACCTACTTTCTCTCATTATATTTTCTCATTTTCACATTCTTTCTCTCCCCCTTTGAAATCAATGGCAAAGGAAAAAGTTATGTTCATTGAATCTTCCTTTGACATGAAAACAAAATACTATAATGACAACACCTGAAACTACCTACTCCCCCTGAGAGGTAGCCACCAAAACATCAATCCAAAAAGATATAACAATGAATCCACCGGACTGATGCATCTCCAAATGCATCTTATTTTGTGAAAGGAGGGGCAATAACCCCTAATTTCTATCAGAGATACTCAAAAGTATCTTTAGGAAGAGCCTTCATAAATATATCAACAATCTGATCCATTTTTAGAACATACTCAAGCTTGAATTCACTCTCCATGACCTTCCCTCTTAGTAAATGATATATAATAGATATATGTGTTGTCCTTGAGTGAGTCATAGGATTCTTTGAAATTTTAATTGCACTATTATTATCACAAAAGATAAAAATGGGATCATCATATAGAACTGTGATATATTTCAATGTTTGTTTCATTCAAAGAACCTATGTAAAACAAGATGCAACAATAATATACTTAGCTTTAGGAGTAGACAAAGAGACTGAATCTTGCTTCTTACTCAACCATGCCACCAATCTACATCCAAGAAAGAATGCACCACCACTTGTAATCTTTTTGTCATTTATACATCCAACCAATCTGCATCTATATAGGCACTAAGTACTAAGTCAATATCTTTAGGATACCACAATCCATAATCTGGAGTGTCATTCAAATATTTGAATATTCTTTTAACTGCAACATGTGTTTCCTTCAGATCTTCTTGAAATCTAGCCACAAGAGAGACCGCATACATAATATTTGATCTAGTAGCAGTCAAATACAGTAATCCACCAATAATAGATCTATAATTTCTCTGATCATCCTTAGGTGAATCAACATATTTACCCAATTTGCAACCAGTCATAATAGGAGTACTTACCAGTTTGGAACCATCCATCTCGAACTTCTTCAACATCTCTCTCTCATACTTAGAATATGAAATGGAAGTCTCTTTCTCTATTTTATTAATCTATAGCCCAAGAAATAAATTCATCTCCCAAACATAGACATTTCAAATTCTTTTTGCATCGCTTCTACAAAAAATTTGCACATCTTTTCATTTCCTCCAAAGATAATGTCATCAACATATACAACTATAATCAAGATTTTGTCATTTTCAATCTTAAAGTACAAATTACTATCTATAGTACCTTTGTTAAATCCTTGTTGAATCAAATACATGTCTAACCTTGCATACCAATCTCTAGGAGATTGCTTCAATCCATATAAATATTTCTTCAATCTACACACCATATCTAGTTGTTCTGTTGACTGAAATCCATCTAGTTGTTCCATGTAAACTTCTTCTTCTAGCTCACCATTCAAAAATGTTAACTTGACATCCATATGATAGAATTTGAAGTCTTTATAAGTAGCCAATGCCAAGAACATCCTTATAACTTCCATTCTTGCTACTGAGGAAAAATTCTCTTGAAAATCTATGCCTTCTACTTGTGAGTAGCCTTTACACACAAGCCTCACTTTGTTTCTAACTTCTCCATTCTCATTCAACTTATTTATGAATACCCATTTTGATCCAATGATATTTTTATCTACCGGTCTTGGGAAAAATTCCCAAGTCTAATTCTTGTCAATCTAGTAGCCTCTTGAACTATTCTATTTTTCCTTTCAACAACTCGATTATGTTGAGGAGTTCTTGAAGCAAATAATTGTCTCTTTATTCCATACTCTTGACAAAACATATTGAACTCATGGGAGGTGACCTTTGTCAAATCTTAAGCATTTTTTCTTCAAATTTACTTTATTTTTAACCATAGCCTTTAATGCCTTGAATCTATCTAATGCATCTGATTTCTCTCTAAGAAATGTAACCCATGTATATCTAGAATAATCATCAATTAAAAGCATAAAGTACCTTTCACCAAGTAGACTTCTCACTCTCATAGGAACACAAATATTTGTATGAACTAAGTCTAGCAGTCTGGTAGTAGATTGTTCTCTTGATCTGTAATGATTTCTTGCTTGCTTCCCAAACTGATAATTTGTGCAAATAGCATTAACAGGCTTTGTAATTCTCAGTAGATCTCTCACAGCTTGAACAATAATAATCCTTGCCAAGTTATCAAAATTCATATGACACATTCTCCTATTCCATAGCCAATAGTCATTTATCTGAGTCATAAAGCATCATCCATTAGCACCCTTAAGTTGATAAATATTCCCTTGAGATTTCTTTCCTATAGCAATCAATGTTCTGGATCTCACATTTCTCATCCTTAAACACAAGATCATATCCTTTTTTGCACATCTAACCAACACTCAACAAATTATGCCTCAAACCCTTAACATAGTAGACATCGTTAGTATGATGCTTTCCATCAAAACTTACTAAACCTATCCCATAGATTTTAGCACCAGAATCATCTCCAAACATAACCAACCTCCATCATATTTCTCAAGTTTCACAAACTTACTCTTATCGCCATTCATGTGATATGAACAACCACTATCAACTACCCAAGAATTATTTTCTTGTTTAGCATGTAGGGTAGACATAACTGTACCTTCATCTTTCTTTCTCTCCTTCTTTGGATGACTTTCCTTTACCTATTTTTTTGAATTAGTAGAAGTAGGTTCATCCTTAATTACCAAGAACCAACATTCATTGTAATTTGGATCTTCATATTCTAAATCTTCATATGAAATACTAGCATTCACATTCACTTAGTAATCTCTATTAATTTTATTTCCTTTATTTTCCTTCTCATATCTTTGTTTATTCCTTTTAGCTCTTTCCAGACACTTTGCAACATAATGACCTATTTCTCCACAACTAAAGCATTTAAAAGGAAAATTACCTTCGTACTTTCTGAATTTTTTTCTCATTCTTCTTACAAAGTTAGCTTCTATTTCATCAAATTTTTCTTCATCCAAATCTTCATCTTTTGTAGCTTTAAAAGAAGTCTCTAATTTTCCTCCATTTCTTAGACTCGGCTTCCTCATCTCATAACATGTCAAAAATCCTAACATCAAATTCTTACTACAAGTCTTATAATCTATAGTCTACTCAACAACACTCACCTTCTCACTATAAGCATTAGGAATAGTTTTGAGAATCTTCTTTACAATCCTGGTTTCATCTATAGTAGCTCCAAGTGATCGCATTCCAGCCACTACCTCATCCAATCTTTGTACATAAGCTTTAACATTTTCATCTTTGGACATATGTATAAGATCACATAGTGTTTCCAAATTCTTTTATTTCACCTCTTTAACTCTTTCATCACCAACATGCACTCTTTCTAAAGAATCCCAAACTTGAGTGCAATTCTAGATTTGATTATGTCCAATTTTTTACATCAATGTTTTGGATCACGGAGTGTGATCCGAAACGTTGATGTAAAAAATTGGACACAATCAAATCTAGAATTGCACTCAAATATAGAATATGGATTGTGGAAATTTGATATCATTAATCCCAAACTTCCTTAGTTGTCTTCAAATTTTGAACCTTAATCAAATCAGAATGTAGTAGACTATTCTTCAAGATGAACTTCACCTTATTGTTCGCTTCATGTGCTTTGATCTCTTCAGGTGTGCTCAAATCATTAGCAGGAGGAGTGTAAGGATTCTTTTAAGATTTCTCCACATCATATGTGCAATACTCCAGATATTCTTCCATCAATACTTTTTAGATGCTATAATTAGTTTCGTCAAACCTTGGATAATCAAAGACCATCTTGCTAGCCATCTCGAACCTTCCTCAATGATTAATATCTTCACCAAGTAACCAAGCTTTGATACCAATTGTTGAATAGGAAAACTAAGAGGGGGTGAATTAGTTGTCATATATTTTAACCTTTAATTCAATCACTGAAACTAATAATTAAAACTGCTTAAATGATTAATCATCAAATACCAATACAAAAAATCAAATCCAACACAATAACACTAGATTTACATGGAAAAAAAATGAGGGAAAAACCATGGTGAGGATTAACTCACACTATAGAGAATATCAAAATTGATTACAAAATTCCTCATTGCCTAAAACAAGGCCCATTTCCTAAGATAAGGCTCACTTCTAGAAACAAGGACTCACTGTCCACAAGGCTACAACTCAGAGGGCTCACTACCACAGAGATACAAAGAAGAAAAATAAGACATTCTATAGAGACTACAATCTCAATGCAACAAAGGATTCCACCATAGTTACTTGATCAACTTACATGAATGATAGAGTTTTCCTTCTGCTCACTACATCCAAAAACCTAGCATTAAGCTTCACACTGATCTACCACACACAACTAACACAAACTTTCTAACTAGCATCAAAGTTGCATCTTCTCTTTCACTTATCTTCCTTCTTTTCGTTTGTATATTTTTTATTACTAGATCATCCTGTATTTATACTATCTCCAACCTTGAAAAAGATACAAAGTCATCCATCCAACTTCAAATTCAAATTAGGTCAGTGCCAAACATCCTAGGGTGGAATTAGAATGAGGGTGACCCAAACACATGCTTCACCAAGACCCAAAATAGATCCAACATGCTTCATCAACTTTGAAGATAGTTCTTAACACATGGTCAGCCAAACTAGCGTGAAACACATAGAACAATTAATCTCAAAACTTCCATAAACCAAAAATATCTTCAATAGAATTTGACATCTTAACTCTAGAACCGTAAGTCAAAAGACTCCATCAAAGAGAAATCTAGAACACCAAATTTTCTCCTAGACCTCAACCAGAACACATAAAAACATAGTTTACAACTGATGAGCACAACTTGACCTTCACAACAAACCAGCAGTCAAAAATCAGGATATAACAACCATCAACAACCATGACCAACATATATGAACTGCATGAACACATGGGAAAATACTGGATCAACAACTGAATACCTATAAACTTTCTTTAATACAATTTTCTCAATATCCTCAACATATACAACTAATAGCAACTAGTAAATAACAAGTTGACTAGTTGACATCAATGACAATGCATCCATTCCTTTCTTCAATTCTTGCAATAGATCGAGTACTAGATAGATTATATAATAAGGATGGTAGTTATGGTAATTACCATGGTTAATGGAGGGTGAGGTGATAGGTTATTTCAAATATAGAAATGTTTAATCATATCAAATAACTCATATGACACATAAGACAAAACTCCCCCCCCCCCCAAGCTAAATCATGAACCTGTCTTGAGGCATGCACACCAATCATATTAGAAAACATAGAATATTTAATAGAAAAAGAATAGAAAAGATTACCCATTACCAAATACTATTGGATGAAATAGTGTTGAAATGGCTTACAGAGATCTAATGATGGTATGTAGTACGTCCCGTGAGCAGGAGATAGTTTGTAGGTAGATATGAAGTGACCGCAGAAGGAAGGCATCATAAAGGTGGATGACGTTGGAAGGGGTGTGACGAGAAAATGATAAGGAGAGTGGTGGAAGCACATGATGAAATCCAATGAGGATGAAATATAGAGGCCAACCCCTAACACGTGGAAAAGAGCCAAAGTGGAGACCGAGTGAAAAGATAATGCCAATCGGATATAGTCGAGGGTTAAAATATGAGTGGAAGAGCAGTCAGATCATAATGAACATGTCATAAAGATCAAGAGAAGTACCACATCTTAAATGATGAATGGGTGAAATGGAGTGAAGGATGTAAAAATGAGTGCTAAAATGGGTAGTGGCAGGAACTATATCGTTTTGTCACACAAGTGGTGTCGTCTTTCATTTTGATTTTTTTTCACTTTTGATAATGACACCAGACTGGCGATACATCGATTTTCAAACAGATGCCACTTGGAGATGCCAGAAAACTAGTTTCCATCCCCAAGATTATTAGGCAGATTTTACCCGTCGATAACCTAGTTTTTAAGTAATAATTGGTCAATAATGCCTGAAGGTTTTCATTGTTGGATCTTTTATTTCTTTTATTTATATTTATATTTTTGGAAGCACCTAGGGGGTACTTGAAGAGGCAATAGGAACTTGTGATACAACATTGAGTTCCTTCATCAAACAGGATACAAAATGTTCTTTAGAAATAGGTCACTTATATAGTTTCAAGTGATGCCCATTGACAACAAGAGCCATATAATTAAAATATACAGTGTGAAGCTTGACCACACCATTTTCATAGACAACCTCAATCTCATAGGGCCCTAACCATCTAGTATGGAAATTTCCCTTGAAATCATGAAACCTAGAGTCATACAACAGTGCCCAATCACTTGGTTGAAATGACCGTTGTTTCATGAAATGATCATGCCAAAGTGTACATTGTTTTTGAACTATCTCTGCATGGAAAAGAGCTTTCTATCGAAGTTCATCTAGAGAATGGATTTGAGAAATATGATCTTTTTGAGCATTAGTTAACATTATTCCTAATTACAAATTAGTTCAAAGAGTCTTTATCTCAAACTTAATTGGAAGAACAAATTTCTTACCATAAACTAGCTCATATAGTGTAAGATTGGTGGTGGTCTTCCACGTGGTGCAATGTTCCCATACCACTTCTAGAAGTCTTATTGACCAATTTTTCTTGTGAAGGTCCACAATCTTTGTCAAAATATTCTCAAGCTCCTGATTGGTCACTTCAACCTATCCATTTACTTATGGGTGATATGGTGAGAACTTGAGATGTTGAATTTCATATTCGTAAACTAGAGCAGTAATCAACTCAGATGTAAACTATGATCCCTTTTTAGTACCAATCTCATGAGGCATGCCAAACTTGGTAAAAAATTTAGAATACAAAAAGTCAGCAACCTTGGTATCTCATGCATGTTTCAATGCCACAACCTCTACCCATTTAGTAACATAATCAATGCAATCCAATGTATAATCCTTATTCTTTGATGGGGGTTAATTAGCCCCACAAAATCTAAAAGCCATTTTTCAAAAGGTTTAAGAGACAACTAGGGAGATAGAGGCATCTCATTTGAATGTGTTGATGACCCCATACGTTGACACTTATAACAATGTTGTGTAAAAAATTTACAATCTTTGTGAAGTGTAGGCCAATAATATCCAATAGTTAGGATTTTATTGTCTTTCCTTTGAGTTTCAAAATGACCTCTGCACAGCTCTGAATTACATGCTCGAAGTATATAAAAGACATCATATTCAACTACACATCATCGCATGATTTTGTTAATGTCGGTGTGAAATAAGTCTGTTAATCCATGTATATTGACCACTTAGCCCAACAAGTTTTCAACAATCTTGAGGAGAGAAGTGTAAGCTGGAAAACTTGCAAGTGACCAAGAAAATTGTAATGTCCACAAACCATGGATGCTTAACTGAAATGGAAAAAATATTCTCATCAGGGAAAACATCTGTACACATCTAAAAATGGTCACGGTTAACCAAACCTGTTAATTAATTAAATATGAATTATTTAATTAATATTCTTAAGTCATCTACATATAAATAAATTTAATTATTTATTTATATTGTTCATTTTTCCAATTCTTCTAGTTTAATTAAATAAATAAGTTTATTTAATTATTGCTATCTTCCTCTTAATTAAATAAATAGATTTCACAATTTATTTATATTAATTATCACAAATTTAAATTCTAAATTTAAATGATATTCTTTTTTTCTCCATAATTAAATATTTCCAATATTTAATTAAACGCTTTCTTTCTAATTCTTTATTCTTTTCCACATAATTAAATATTCTAAAAATATTTAATTAAAAGCTTTTTTTCCTCAATAATTAGATATTCTAAAAATATTTAATTAGAAACTTTCTTCTCATATTTAATTAAGTATTTTATATATTTAATTAAAGCGCTTTTTATCCTCTCTCACACATAATTAAATATTATTTATTTAAATTATGAAAACATCTTCCACCTTTCTCTTAACCTTCCATCTTTTTTTCAACTTCTTGATCTCTCACCGTTCATCTTAACAGGTTTGAACTCAACCGTTGATCCTCACCAACTGGATTCTTGCCTTCAAAAATCTATAAATACAACCCTCTTATGAATTGAAAAGGACACACCTCGAATCCTAGATTTCATACGTAGTTACTCTAGTTGCATCAACATTCTAGCATCATAGCTTTTCAATTTCATAGCTTAAATTATTTAGTCATGCACATGCATTTTCAATTAATCTCATTCTCCTAAGCTACCATTTCAATGAGTTGTTGCTTACACAACTAAGAGCCAGCACCTTTAATCAAATCCTTGGAGATAGAGGACGATGGGACAAATTTGAAGAAGCTGTTAGAGTTTGCATTTATGCTTTCTAGTTAATTTTCTTTAATATAATGTCTTATCGATGTGTTAGTTTACTGTTTAGTTAATCCACATTTTCTAATGACACATTTTTCGTACCCACCATGGGGCATCCCCCCATTTTAATCTTTTTATTACAAAATTTTCTAACAAGTGATGGACTGGAGTTGCACTTTGGTGCATACGAGCTTTCTTTCGACGCATAGACAAACTGTTTTGGTGCATCCAGAGACTATTTCGGCGCATACATGAACTGTTTTGGCGCATAAATGTCATATTTTGGTGCATCCAAGCTCTATTTTAGCGCATACATGGCATCCTTTGGCACATCCATGCTCTGTTTTAGCACATCTGTGTTTTAGCGCATACAAGCTGTTTTAGTGCTTTTATAGTCAATCTTAAAATGGCCATATCTTGGTCATATTTTGGTTTTTTTCGGAGCTTTTTTTTGAAATGGGGTAGAATTTCATAAGCTATTTAATGGTGTAGGTGTTTATCAACTTTGACAGAGTTAAAATTTTCAAAGTCTCACTTAATGTCAAACCACAATGAAACTTGGTCTAAATTTTAGGGTTGTTATGCTTAATCATTTATCTAACCCTCATATATTCTTGTTTCTTGATCCCATCTAATATTTAGAGCTTGTATTGCAGGTTTTAAAGGACCATGGAGCATGAAAATGAAAGAAAAAGTATTATCAAATGATTGTAACAAGTGTTTTTAAACACTTTGGGAGCAATTATAATCTCATTCTTAAATTGTTGTTTGGATCCGATGCGACCGCGGCCAGTGGTTGTAAAAGAAAATTTTGATTCTGACGCCATCTGCAGACAAAAATTTTCATTTCAATTTTTAAGAAAAATGAACCAACCCTAGGATAGAAATTTAAAATCTGGAATCTATCAATCCTAGGCTAGTCACCACACACTATTTTTGCAGTTAAAATGAACCCCATGCCTACTGTGAAGCAACATCTTCACTTAGTTTAGATCATTGTCATTTGGTGCTATAAAAAGAACATTGTTTGCTTTGTCTATGGCAATAGGTCTATGCTCTCCCCTTAACTGGGTGACCAGAATACCATAGTGCCTTTTTCATTTTCCTGCAATGTTTATGCTTTATTACATCCTTTAGAGGACCTGCTCTTGTGGCAAAAAGTACTCACCCAAGAGGAACGACCTAAGTGGGAACAACCAAAGCCAGGTTTTCTAACCCACTATAATCAAAAGCGAATTCAGGGAAAGTCCGCAATTCGACGGTTGTGTGCAAAGATAACCATCCCCAAAATCTTTGTTCTAAAGATTGGGAGGTCTCCTGAGGGAGTGTATCTATTGCCGCGCCGAACGAAAACCTTGACTACGAACCATAGTGTAGAAAGCCAGTCGTGCTAGTATCCAAACATCATTTTAATCACAGTGCAAGGGGAGGGGAAAATCTGCCCCCAAGACACTCACCATATAATCACCATGGATTGTTTGCTCAGGGGATTCGGTATCCACTTCCGTCACCTTGAGTACACACCTGGAAAAGACAAAAACACGGGCACCCTCTAGGGGGTGACATGGCTATGTGAGTTGACGATATTTTAAGCTATGGGTTGTGATTACTATGATGACCTATTTGACAAATTAAGAGTGAGTCTTAATAAAGTGCTTATCTTGTTCAATACCTATGAAAATCTCAAGAACATACACTCTTTGTTTAGATTTTAGGATTAACAAAACAACTGTCTGCTTCTCTATGTTGTGTTTTTCACATTTAAATCAGATTAAGATCATCCTTTGATAAATTAAGAGTGAGTCTGACTAAAGTGCTTATCTTGTTCAATACCTATGAAAATCTCAAGAACATACACTCTTTGTTTAGATTTTAGGATTAACAAAACAACTGTCTGCTTCTCTATGTTGTGTTTTTCACATTTAAATCAGATTAAGATCATCCAAAAATATCAAATTGTCCAAACATGTCTGTCTCAGAATTCTAAACGGATAATTTAGTGCATCCCTGGTTTGTTTCAACACATTGTTGCTTTGTTTCGGCGCATTGTTGCTCTGTTTCGGTGCATCGATGCTCTATTTCGGCGCATCGCTGCTCTGTTTTGGCACATCTGTGCTTTGTTTTGACACATCGTTGTTCTATTTCGGCACATCTATGTTCTGTTTTGGCGCATAGGTAGTCTATTTTGGCGCATTCATGCTCTATTTTGGTGCATGTGTTTTCCGAACCTAGGTAACTTTTTGACATTCAGAAATCTGTCATCTCAGTCTAGTCTTTTCCATGCTCAGAGTTTGGAAGTCTGTAACTTTTTGCCAAGAAGTCTCTAGAAAGGAAGTTTAGAAAGCCAAAAGAAAGCCAAAGGAAGTTTAGAAAGACAATGGTGAGTGTCAAGTTACCCACATAACAGTATGGAAAAGGTTATGCTATCATGCAAAAAATGGGTTATGAAGGAAATGGCCCTATAGGTAAAAGGAAAGAGGGTA
Source organism: Sequoiadendron giganteum (assembly GCA_007115665.2). Lineage (NCBI taxonomy): Eukaryota > Viridiplantae > Streptophyta > Pinopsida > Cupressales > Cupressaceae > Sequoiadendron > Sequoiadendron giganteum. Next base: position 347,849,962 of record CM021109.1, on the reverse strand, counting down.
TTGTTGAACCTGTCCAACTAAAAACAATGCAACCAACTGATAAAACTTGGTTAGGATATGGTGAAGATACAAAGGAAGAAGTAGTACAAAGAATGTCTAAGGAGGAGTTAACTAAACAATTCTGAGAATTCAAGCAAACAATTCTGACACTAACTCCAATGAATATGAATGGGATGACTTCTCTGATGATACTTTCATCTCAGAGAAAAGGGTGGACATCATACACAAATTCACACCTGCATTCTTACAAGGGGAATGCTCAAGACCTCTGCTTGATTACGTCCTACAAAGCGATCATGACTCAAGTGAGACCGATTCAATTCAAAGTGAAATAGATCATTCACAAGAGGATACCATCCTAGACCTCCCCTATAATGATGTTAACAATAGCATCATGACCCTAACGGCCAGTGACCTTACTCATCCTAATGATCCATTTCCTTTGGTCCATCCTGAACTCATTGATTGGGAACAACTCGCACCTATTGATGTCCCAACTTTTCCTAATGACGAAACCATCATAAAATCTCTTTGTTCCTCCCAACTGGAAACAAGTTCCACCAGGGAATCACAAGATTAGAGTTTTCGATAGGAAAGTGCCAAGTTTCTCAGCTATGAAGTAAATAATATAAAATAAAGATCTAATGGTGAAAACCTAACAAAGGTAGTATTAGATCAAGAAAAGAGAAAAATAAAAAGTGTATCCATTGGTGAAAACCTTTCAAAGGTGCCAGAGGATGGGAAACTTGACACTCTTCTAGAGCATTATCAGGAAAAGTCTTCTATTCTAATTGAACCAACAGAGGCACTCAACATAGGTTCTACAGAGTAGCCCAAAGTCTTGCAATTGGCTACATCTCTAACAAAAGAGGAATTATCTAGATTCATATAATTTCTCAATAATAATCAAATCAGTTTTGCATGGTCCTATGCGGATATGTCAGGATTAGATCCAAATCTCATCATGCATCATCTATCCATCATGCCGGGGGAAAAACCTGTAAAATAGAAACTCAGAAAAATGCATCCACATGTTGCATTATTGGTTAAATAGGAATTAAAGAAGCTTTTGGATGTAGGATTCATCTGGTCCATGGACTATGCAGAATGGATCTCCAATATCGTACCTGTTTCAAAGCTAGACGGAAGGATTAGAATTTGTACAGATTTCAGGGATTTGAACAAAGCATGTCCCAAAGATGACTTCCCCTTGCCAAACATAGATATTATTGTTGATTTGGCTATTGGACATGCAATGTACTCATTAATGGATGGATTTTTAGGATACAACCAGATAAAGATTGTACCAGAAGATCAGGATAAAATGGCATTCACATGTCCTTGGGGTACCTATTGTTGGAACGTAATGCCATTTGGGTTAAAGAACGTAGGAGATACATACCAACGAGCAATGCCAACAATTTTTCATGATATGATGCATACATTCATGGAGGATTATGTTGATGATCTTCTTGCCAAGTCTAACACTAGAGAAGGACACATAGATATCTTATCTAAAATTTTCAAAAGAATGGAACAATTCAAAGTGAGACTTAATCCAAAGAAGTGTGTCTTTGGAGTGAAATCTGGAAAGCTATTAGGTTACAGTGTATCAGGAAAGGGAATTGAAGTGGATCCAACTAAGGTACAAGCAATTCTTGATATGCCACCAGTAAGAAACATTAGTCAACTATGCTCTTTGCAAGGATGGTTACAATCCATTTGAAGATTCGTTGCTCAACTGGCAGATAAAAGTTTACCATTTACACATCTATTACACAAGAATTTTCCATTTAAGTGGGAGCAAAAATGTGAAGCAGCATTTGATAAGATAAAGTAGTATCTCATGAATCCACCAGTGCAAGGTGTGTCTCTCATATTATATATTGCTATCATGGAAGTGTCTTTAAGAGCATTATTGGCATAGGAAGACAACTCAGGAAAAGAGTGAGCAATTTTATTACATCAGTCTAACCTTGACAAGTCATGAGCTAAATTACACCTTCATTGAAAAATATTTCTTAGCAATGGTGTTCACTTCTCAAAAGTTATGACACTACATGCTCACTCATACAGTAAAGCTTGTGGCTAAGATTGACCCACTCAAATATCTTCTAAGTAAGGCACCCTTAACTAGCAGGTTGGCTAAATGGGTTATGATCCTAAGCGAATTTGATATTCGTTATGTGGATCAGAAAGCTATCACGGGATAGGTAATTGCGGATCAATTAGTAGAAGCACCACTATTAGTAGAACACCCAATACACATTGATTTTCCTGATGCCGATGTATTCACAGTCGTTATCCAATAGTCATGGGCATTCTACTTTGATGGTTCTTACACTCAACATGGTTCAGGAGCCGAGATTCTTTTTATTACACCTCAAGGACATACAATTCCAAAATCTTATCGGCTAATGTTTCCTTGCACAAACAACATAGCTGAGTATGAGGCATTAGTAATTGGCATAAGAATTGCAGTAGACTGGAAAATCACAGAACTTCAAGTTTTTGGTGATTCACAACTTGTTATAAATCAAATCAATGATGAATATCACACTAAATATGACAAGTTGATACCTTACAAAATAATGGTGGAGGATTTCAAGAAATACTTTGTTAATATCAAGTTCATATAGATTCCACGCATTGATAATAAAGCAGCAGACGCAATGGCAACAATCACCTCTCTACTTCAGTTGACAGAGAATCAAACACGGTATGATTTCTTGGTGGAACAATTGTTTTCTCCTGCCCATGACAATCTTGAAACTCAAATCATTTTCCATCTAACCAGTTCTGATTCTCCCTTGTATGGCCAAATTTACACTTACCTAAAGGATACTATTTTACCCTTAGACTTGTCTAGGAATCAGAAAAGAAATTTCATCCATCAATCATCTCGTTACACCTTAGTTGTCGATGTCTTATATCTGCGTGGTCTAGATGGTACCCTCCTTAGATGTCTCGAACGCGATGAATCTGAAAAGGCCTTACAAGAGGTACATGGTGGAATTTGTGGGACACACTCAAGTGAACTAACCTTAGCAAAGAAACTTGTTTGATTGGGTTATTACTAGCCGACCATGGAGAAAGAATCATTCATCTTTGTAAAGAAATTTGCAAAATATCAGATTCATGGGAATCTCAGTCATGCTCCTGCTCAAGAATTACAACCTTTCACCACAACATGGCCTTTCGCTCAGTGGGGATTGGACTTGGTTGGCAAGATACACCCATCATCTTCAAATAGGCTTAAATTCATCATTACCGCCACTGAGTATTTCACTAAATGGATTGAAGTTGTTCCCCTCACAACTATTACTGGCAAACAAATCTCTTCATTCATTTTGAACTATATCATCTGTTGGTTTGATATTCCCAACTCCATTATCACAAACAATGGAAGACCCTTTAAAAATCAGGATGTTGACGAGCTATGTGAAAGATTCTACATCCAACACAGGTTCTCTATGCCTTACTATCCACAAGGGAATGGTCAAGCTGAAGCTTCAAACAAAACAATTTTGAATATTTTGAAGAAGACAGTAAATGATGCAGGTCGTGATTGGCATGTCCAATTAAATCCAACGTTATGGGCATACAGAACAAGTATTCGCACACCAATAGGAGTTACTCCTTATGCTTTGGTCTATAGAGTAGAAGCTATTCTACCACTAGAAGTCAAGATTCCCTCACTTCGAGTATCACTCAAGGGGTTAATCAATGATGAAGACTATAGAGTATCGAGGTTGCAAGAGCTTGAACTACTTGATGAATGACGTTAAACTGTAGTTAATCATTTGAAGTGATATCAACAAGTTATGTCCCGCAACTACAATCACAGAGTCAAACCATGAAATTTTCAAGTGGGCGACTTAGTTCTCAAAGAAAACCCTCATAATCAACAAGATCGGGAAAAGAAAGGCAAGTTCAAAACTAATTGGTTGGGCCCTTTCATTATCATTGCAGTGTACGGATCGGGGGCATATTAGTTGTCAACTGCAGAAAGGGACTTGTTTGAAGATCCAACCAACAAAATTCATTTGAAGAAGTTTTATGCCTAAGAAAATATCAAAAACAATATAAAAATTCTTGAATAAAATACAAAAAAAATCAAAAAGAGCAAAAATATAAAAATCAAAAAAAAAAAATTGTTGCCTTGATGAAAACCTGGCAAATAGGCATCTTGGTAATAGCAAAAAAAATCATCATAAAATCAGGAAAAAGTGCAATAAAAACAAATCGTGAAAACCTGGCAAATAGACATTGTTTGTGATTTTATTTGGCTCTCTCATCTATTGGGATTCATTCTATCCATCTTTTCATCAGCATCACACAAATGCCTCGCCATTACATTCGCATCATCACATCATCTCCTTGAAATGACAAGGACCTCATCATGGCTTGATGAGTTAGGAATATCCTTAGCAGTAGTTGTGTGTAGCAAGAGTCAAAGTACTTAGGTCATCATTGGTGATAACATACCCTTTGATTCTTGTACTAACTTTCAAAATATCAAAAGGCTCAATGATGAAAACCAAGCACAACATGAAATGACAACAAGGAGAATAGTTCATTACTACATTTTAGGACTGCATAACTCATTTACATTTTTTTTGGGGCTGTTTAAATAGATTTTTGAGGGTTGGCCAAATTCTTGGGTATCTTTTCAGACAACGATTGAGTACGACTGGACATTTATTACATCTCATGCCATTATCACATATCATTTCATCAAAACTCATTTAGGGTATCATTATTATTGCATTTACATTTTGCATCATCATTTCATTGTTAATCCACCATTTCATGTCATGTGCATAAGTCATTCATTTGACAATTCATCACATATTACACTATCATTTCATAACATTAACATTTACACTTGCATACACATCTCCTCACACATCATATACATTCATAATAAGGTTGCATCCATATCATCCATTTCACATTACCATTTGGGTTATCATGTTCATTTCCATTACATCCTGTATCATTAGTTCACCAATTATAACATTAGCATTATTATCATATTACATTATTATCCATGTCATGTGCATATCATTCATTAAGTTCATCATAGCATTTATCCATTCATCTCATCTCATCATAATTTTCCCTTTTAAAACATTCAATATTACATCTTCATAATCATATCATTTATCCATTTATCTCATTTCATCATAATTTTCCATTTAAATCATTCATAATTACATCATATCATCTCAATAAAATCATTCACCATTACATCTAACATTCATTGCATTCATTACATCCATTATAAAGGAAAATCATTTTTTTTGCATCATATATCACCATATTAGAATCATTACATCACAATACATCTTGCATTATCATACATTATAAAAGAAAATCATTTTAAATTGCATCATACATCATCATATTAAAATCATTTCATCATTACATCACCATACATAAAATAAACCATCATCATACACAACATAGCATATAGAAATAAACAAGCATCCATAACATGAGCATAAATCATCCATAACACATGCATCATCGAATCACCATTGCATCTCATAAATCTCATCAAAACAAATGTCCAGGAATACAAGGATATCAAGTGTTTCAAAAAGATATATCAAATAAAATGGAATAAACATGTCAAAATGTTCATCATTGAGGGGTATCTGGCCGTGGAACATGACTGTTGCTGCCTCTTGAGGTAGTAGGTCTTGATGGATCTTTGCTCCTAGAAGCTCTGATCTCTCATCTGGCTGGTTGACCCACACTCTTGGTAGCACTCCTAGAATGGTTGCATGAGTGGGTCTAAGATCGAGTACCCAACTATGTGAAGGCAATCCTCCTCTCGGGTGGTACTGCCTCGAAATACCTCATCCTGTAATACTCGGCCTCCCGAGCAGTCTCTAGTCCCTCTGCTACAACCTCTCTAATAGAGGTGCTCTCGACTGATCTGAGAAGTCTCTCGGCTACCCCCTCGGCCTATACACATCTCTCCTAGAATTTGTCCCTCTCGGCCATAAGCTGAGCTACCTATGGGTTAGGAGGTGGTGGCTGTGTAATTTGTGCCTGTAGTTGACTGATCATCCCCTGAGCCTCTGCCAACTGACTCTGCAGAGTTTGAACCTCAGCCTGCAATGCATCAATTCGTCCCTATGAGGGAACCTTGATAATGATCCATGGAGCCGAAGTACTCGACTGGTCCACCACTCTAGAGGTCTGTGGCCTCATCCTGAAGGAACATCAAAGAAATATCTCTATCCTCCGCCCCCACCACCTCCGTCATCCCCATTGTCATCACTACTGTCATCCTAGCTACCAGATTCATCCTCCTCATCAATATCCATTGCCGCTACATCCTCTGCCCCTATTTGAGCCTCTCCCTATAGCTGCCCTACTGTTTCCTGTGCCTGTACTTGCCCTCACCCTCGTTATATATTCGGTCCTCCCAATAATGGAGCAAGCTCCTCTAGACTAGTAAATCTTAAGAAGGGATGTGTGTAAAAGTATGCAGCATACTCGTTTGTCATCCCTGCATCTGTAACCTCTGGATGTATAGCCCACTATGCTGGCTACAACTCCAAATACTCTGATTGGGCCGCCTCAATGGTCACAATAGGACCCCACTCTGGTATATCCTCCTAGCACCTGGCATAATGTACCACACCCTGCGACATCATTTGTACTAACCCAAGCTACCTCAAGACTCTCATCACCAAAAACCACTCAATAATGTATGGGGTGTGTCCAATCAAATATTTGGATCTCGTACAATAGGGCAACTCTATATCATCTGTCTCTCATGGATCACAATCTACATAAGGTCTCCAGATGACTATGTCTAGATCATCTAACACACGTCGCCAATACTCCAACTTGTCTAGCCTCAGCTAGACAAGAGGCCCTATGTATGCATAGACATATGGGAACCCAAGGGGACGATCCCTCCGAACAATGGGATGCGTAATAGCAAAATTCTCCCATGCAAATATCTATAGAAGAGTCACTTCACAGGAGAAACTCTTCCCATCTGTGTATATGACCTAATGAAGATTGTGGTACAGATGGGAAAGCATACATGATCCCCATGCATATCTAGTCCCATGGAGAAGCATATCCTCCAAAATCCTACCCCAACCAACTGATAGTCCCTTTGCCCTACGATCAAGACAAAGGAAACCACCAATCATACCTGCTAAAATTGACGGCAGTGGGGCATAACTCGATACCATATCCTTCCAGGAAATCTCATACCCATCGGCATCAGGATCCTAGAAGACTTATCTCAAAGCATCAGTCCCTCCAATCTCCTTGTGATCATAGATCACAAGCTCCCCAACTATTGGAATACCCAGAATACTGTATATGTCCTCTGGCATCACCGTAATCTCTCCTGTCGAAAAATGAAAAGTGTTATGCTCGCTATGAATCTCTCAGCCAATGTAGTCAATAGCCCCCTATTGACCCGATACTATGGGATCCTCAACAGTGAACTCAAACCGCACTGGTCTATCACCCCTAAATCGTCCTGTGACAGTCGTGGAATCATCTCCCACATACGGGGAAATCTCTCTCTAATGTGGAGGAGGTTAAATTCCTCCTTTACAACATCATCAAGCAATCATGACAAATCAATCAACAAGCAATCTCTAATCAAATCAGTACATCAAAAGAAAAATCAATCAGTACATCAAGCAAGTTCAATCAAATCAACACTTATTTGTTTTTCATATCACATGGAAGCAAATCTATCTATCATTTCTACTATTTTTTTTTCATATTGCATGAAAGAAAATTTATTAATCCTTTCATCTACTATTTGTTTTTCATATCACATGGAAACAAATTTAACAGTCAACATGACTCAATATCTATCTATTTGAATTTCAATCAGGAAAGCAAATCTATCATTACTATTTGTTTTTCAAACTGGAAAGCAAATTTATCAGACTTATTTGTTCTTCAAGCATGAAGACAAGTTTTTCAAATCACGCTAATCTATTCTTGATGTTATTCAAAAGCACAAAATCAGTTGTCTAATCTAGCAACAATCATCAAACACTTATCAAAGTTTCTTCAAAATTTCAAAATCAGGCAAAATCCATGGATGCACCAAAACAGGCCATCAATGTGCTAAACCATGTATGCGTCATTTTAAACCATGGATGCACTAAAATAGAACTACCATGCGCAACTCTTTCAATGTGTGAATCTATCTAATCTATGCACCAAAATAGACCTTCTATGCGCAACTTCACCTATGCGCTATTCTATCACACAAATGCGCTAAAATAGTCACCCTATGCGCCAATCTAGCATCCTACGCAGGCAACCTTTCTGTATGTGCTACTACAGGTAACCTATGCGCCATTCTACACTATACATGATTGTTTCACCCCTATGCTCTACTTTGGATGCGCGACTTTATCTACTGTATGCGCCATACTATGGCTTGTATGCACTAAATCGGGACATGAAAAATCTAAAAATTACAAAAAAAATGCGAAAAATCATCAAAAAACATTACGACGAGGATCAAGTCGACTTACCAGAGGTCCGTACGTAGCTGGTCTCTGATACCGGTGGGCTCACTCGAATCTGTGGTGCTCATAATGGATCGGCATCTTGTTTTCACCTCTCAGAACTTTGAAAATTACCAAAGGTTATTGTTCAAATGACAATGACTTTTCACCTTTTTCACCTTTTAAGGGGGTAAAAGTGTGAAAATATTCAAATTTTTGCAACGTAGAGCACTATTTCGAGAGCTAAATCACTAATTTTCCTCTGAAAATCATTTTGATTCTTTCATCATGTGATTTATCTCTCGAGGGGGCATATAGCATTGATAAATTTCTAAAATTCTGAGGCAAAATTATTTGAAGCAATGCGTAAAACACATCACTTCAAAGAGGGGAAAAATGTACACATCTAAAAATGGTCACAGTTAACCAAACCTATTAATTAATTAAATATGAATTATTTAATTAATATTCTTAAGTCATCTACATATAAATAAATTTATTTATTTATTTATATTGTTCATTTTTCCAATTCTTCTAATTTAATTAAATAAATAAGTTTATTTAATTATTGCTATCTTCCTCTTAATTAAATAAATAGATTTCACAATATTCGAGAGCTAAATCACTAATTTTCCTCTGAAAATCATTTTGATTCTTTCATCATGTGATTTATCTCTCGAGGGGGCATATAGCATCGATAAATTTCTAAAATTCTGAGGCAAAATTATTTGAAGCAATGCGTAAAACACATCACTTCAAAGAGGGGAAAAATGTACACATCTAAAAATGGTCACGGTTAACCAAACCTATTAATTAATCAAATATGAATTATTTAATTAATATTCTTAAGTCATCTACATATAAATAAATTTATTTATTTATTTATATTGTTCATTTTTCCAATTCTTCTAATTTAATTAAATAAATAAGTTTATTTAATTATTGCTATCTTCCTCTTAATTAAATAAATAGATTTCACAATTTATTTATATTAATTATCACAAACTTAAATGATATTCTTCTTTTCTCCATAATTAAATATTTCCAATATTTAATTAAACGCTTTCTTTCTAATTCTTTATTATTTTCCACATAATTAAATATTCTAAAAATATTTAATTAAAAGCTTTCTTTCCTCAATAATTAGATATTCTAAAAATATTTAATTAGAAACTTTCTTCTTCTCATATTTAATTAAGTATTGTATATATTTAATTAAAGCGCTTTTTATCCTCTCTCACACATAATTAAATATTATTTATTTAAATTATAGAAATATCTTCCATCTTTTTTTCAACTTCTTGATCTCTCACCGTTCATCTTAACAGGTTAGAACTCAACCATTGATCCTTGCCAACTGGATTCTTGACTTCAAAAATCTATAAATACAACCCTCTTATGAGTTGAAAAGGACACACCTCGAATCCTAAATTTCATACGTAGTTACTATAGTTGCATCAGCATTCTAGCATCATAGCTTTTCAATTTCATAGCTTAAATCATTTATCATGCACATGCATTTTCAATTAATCTCGTTCTCCTAAGTTGCCATTTCAACAAGCTGCTTCTTCCACAACTGAGAGCCAACACCTTTAATCAGATCCTTGGAGATAGAAGACGATGGGACAAATTTGAAGAAGCTGTTAGAGTTTGCATTTATGCTTTCTAATTAATTTTCTTTAATATAATGTCTTATCGGTGTGTTAGTTTACTGTTTAGTTAATCCTCATTTTCTTGACCAAGTTTATCAATTATGGGTATATCAGATTCTTGCAATAAAAGTAACCATCTAATTACTCTTCCTATAACTACTCGTTTATTCATTAAAAACCTTATTGTAGAGTGATTTGTATGGACAAAGACTTTATAAACAGTTATATAATGCTAAAATGTATTAATGGCATAAACAACTACAAGAAATTCCTTCTCAGTAACCGTGTAGTTCATTTCAGCACCTATAAAGTTCTTATTAATTTAATAAATATAATAAAATAATGTGTCCTCTTTTTGACCAGGGATAGATCCCATCAAAAATTTGAAAGCAATGGTATGGATATGGAAAGCAAGTTCCCAATTTGGTCCTCACAATACTAGTGTAGTCACAAGCTTCTCCTTGATAGTCTCGAAAGCTTGTTGACAATCCTATGTCCAAGAAAAAGTGTTATCTTTACGCAACAAAACAAAAAGAGGAGGAACAATCTTACTAAAGTTATGAATAAAATGCCTATAATATCCTACATGCTATAGAAAGCTACAAACATCCTTTTGACAAACAGGCATAGGAAAATCCTGAATTATTTGCACCTTTTTTGGGTCAACTTGAATACCTTTAGCAAAAATAGTGTTTGACTACTATACCTTTTGTCATCAAAATGTGACACTTTTTATGACTCAAAAACAAATTAGTATCTTCACGTTGTTGTAAGACTTTTTCAAGATTATTTTTTGCTTCCTCATAAGTATCACCATACATAGTAAAACCACTCAGGTAAACTTCAACACAATCATGAATCAAATCAATAGATATACTTAACACTGCCCTTTGGAAAGTAGCTAGGCCATTATATAGACCAAAAGATAAAACATTATAGGTGAATGTCCCTCATGGATAGGTGAAAGTGATCTTGTCTTGATCCTTCGGTGTGATGTGGATCTGATTGTACTTGCTAAATCCATAAATGAAAGAGAAAACATTCTTACCTACAATTATATCCAAAACTTGGTCAATAAAAGGTAATGAAAAATGGTCCTTCTTAGAAGCCTTGTTAAGGGCTCTATAATCAACACATATCCTCCATTTACCATTTTTCTTAGGAACTACCACCAAAGGGGAAACCCATTGACTATCAGAAATTGGATATATAAATCTCACATTTAATTTTTGTAATTCATCCTTCACAATTTCACATTAAATTGGGTTTAAGCTTCTTTGGGGTTTCCTAACAAGATGACTACCTTCCTCTTTATAAATGTGGTGTCTACATGTATCTAGATGTATTCCACACATATCTTGATATTCCCATGCAAATGCATTTTTTTGATTTCTTAACATGGAAATTAGATCTTTAATTTGTTCATCACTCAAATTTGGATTAATGTTTAAAGTACGTCCTGGTAAAATTTCCATAGCTTGAGATTTTGCAGGCATATCTATAGCATATGCTTGTGAGGTGAATGGTGAACAATTGTCAATGAGGTGAATGTAATAAAATGTTACAGTGATTGTGAATTGCTTAACAAATAAAAGTTCCCAAATGGACAGTTATCTATACAAGAATAAAAAAAAAATCTTTCTAAGACATCATTAGACACATATCAGTTTTAAAAGAAATTGGAAAAATAGTATCCACTGATAATTCCTCCATGTCAAGTGCTTTATCAATAGTCAGCATAGGCAAAGACTCCTCCAAATCACTATCAACCCACATGGGTTCTTTAGTCTCCAATAGTGGTTGCACAGGTGGGTACAAGTTCAATTGCTTCTTTTTCTCCCCATTAGAAATAACCATATTACCTGACATGTAGTTGATAAAAGTATCCATGACAACCAACCATGGTCTTCCCAAAGTCATGGGGTATCCCCCCAACTTTATTTTGGGCTACAAGATCATGAAGTAAATAGGGTATTCCCAAGAGTCAATAGAAATAAAATCTTCTAATATACCTTCAAGTTTGACTATGGAGTAACCTGCCATATGTATGACCATAGATGTGGGTCTAAGTCCTTGAAGGCACACATTTTCCTTAGTCTCATTGGTCATTATGTTAATGGCATCTCCTAAGTCAATTAAAGTATTCAAAATGACAATGTGACCAATTCATACCTAAATTGTAGGAGTCCCTAGGTCTGAATACTTGGGAATTGAAACTTTTCCCAATATGAGGTCATCAAGTTTCTCGATAACTTGTACCATCTTTGGATCTCGTTTCTTTGATTTCTTTCAAGTGAACAAGTCCCAAACTATCTTTGTGTACATAGGGACATCCTTGATAGCCTACAAAAGAGGAATTTTAATGTTAACATTTCTCAATTCATTTACAAAATCAAACTTTGGCTCAACCACTTCCTTTTGTTTTGGTTGAGATTGGAACCGATCAGGGTATGGAGGCAACTTAGATGGTTAATTTGGTTTGTTTGAATGTTCCTCCTGTTCATCATTTATTTCAGTAATAGTGGGCCCCTGGAGGGCTTTACCTAATTGTAACTAAACTCTGTTAATGTCTAGTGTGTTGACAAGATAGGTTGGGTAATCTGCCACCTCATTAATGTGAACTGGTTGTGACACCTTGTTATTCAAGTTTGGAGTTGGTTGTGCAGGCATAGGTGTTGCCTTAGGTGGTTGTGACAGGTTGGATGGTGATGTAGTGGATGAGGGTGGTATTGATGGTAAAAATTAATGGTGGTTGTTGATATGGAGTAATAATAGGTGGTTCAGGATAGGGAAAATATTATGGAAATTGTGATGGTGGCATCCTCCATGCTTGTTGTCAAGGTTGAGGGGCATACATGTATTGGTTTTTCCATTGTGAATAAGGTGGAGGTTGTTACCACCCTCCATACCATCCTGGTTGAGTTGGAAAGGAACCAGGTTGTCCACAAGGCCCTACATTAAAAGGTTCATTCATCATTGGGGGCATAGTTTGTGGAGGCCAAGGCCTTCATGGGGCCATATAGTAAACAATTTATTCACTGAATTCCACATCCGCTATGTCTATTAGAAGATGTCATAATTTAGTAGCCTTACTAGCATCTTCTAAAGAATACATTTTCTTTTGCTATAAGGACATTCCTCACTACTATGTTTTTTATGACAATTAGGATAGAATACAAAGAATTAATATTTTAGCCTCTTTTTATTTCCTACGTGTATACAAGGTTTTGATTTTCTTACCCATGTGACTCAGATTATTTTTGAGATCTTCTAGCAATGAGCCTAGTTCTCTTTTCGTTACACCGAAGAGACATGCTTCACAGTGTATCCTCTTATTGATCGAGTGGACCTTGATTAGTTCCTGCAAACATCGTAAATATCATCGAATCTCAGTTTGGAAATATCCCCACCCCCCATAAGATTTAAAATATCCAAACATTCATCCCTAATCCCCCTAAGAAAGAGCATTTTTACTGTGTCATTATTCAACCATGTTTGCCTAGTCCTTTGAAGACTAAATAAGAATCACTCAAGGTAGTCTTCTAACGTATCTCTTCGCATTGCATTATGTGAAGGATCTCATCTTTTTTTCCTTGGGCTTGCAATATTCTTGGTATTTCTCCAACAACTTTGACTTCATTTTATCCCAACTGTGAATAGTTTCACATCCTAAGTCCATGAACCATCATAATGATGCATCTTTAAAAGTAGCTAGAAGTAATTTATTTTTTTGTGCATCATTGTGATAATCATAACTATGACATAAAACATGAAATTCAAAGAGAAAACTTGTCGAGATCTTCCATAGAAAGACCCCAAAAAATGGGAAAAGTAGAACAAGGTATGTTCTTCATGGGGGCATCCTCCTCTGGATGGACAATGGGAAATTCAAAGGTAACATGATTTTTATTGGCTAATTCTCTCTCACCATTGTTGTTGTTGTTGTTATCGACCATGGTTTTGAATGCCCAAGAGGTGTAAAAAGTATGAAAACAACTTGGGGTCTTTCTGTATGAGAGCTTTACCACTCTGAATTTCATAAGATTCTCAAAATAATTTAGCAACCCTCTTAAATAAACCTTCAAATGACTCTTGTTGGGTACTAGGAGACTCTAAAGTAGTGGACTCAATGACACAATTTTCAATATCAATTTCACCTAATTCCTTCTTAGATAGTGTATTCATAATTAATGGCTTTAATTCTTTTTGTGTGTTTTCTTGTTGTGAACTATTTCCTATATTTTTCATAACAAACCTTCCTTTACTATCTCTAATGTGATTCATGCATCTATACGATCTACAATAGAGAAAACCAAGGGTAATTACCTAGGTGAGGTTGACTTTGACATGGATTTTCACCTTGGTACACTGGTCTTAATTCAACTCACTAGATTGACATGCCTTTAACACCTTTCCCTAAAAATGGTACCAAAATGTTTGGACAAAACTATGGATCAATATTGGAGATAAACTATCCTTGTAATTCTATTTAAAATTGGCTTAATACAATTGAATTAATCCTTGGGAATTTTATGTTGGTTTCCTCAGTTTGTTCCTAATAGTCAATCCAGAGAACATAATCTTTTGAAAGGTGTAGTGGTTATTTACCTAAGGGTTGTTGCTAGCAAGATGAATAAAATGAAATGTACAGCAAATAGATCCTATATTATTCAGAACACATAAAGTGTAATTTTCTATCAAATTTAAGTATTCTGCTATAGAGACTCAGTGCAATAGGAAGATAATAGAAACAGAGCGACAGGAATGTGACGAGAATAGACCGGAGTTGTTCTACTACTATCAACAGTCTAAGAGAAATTCTTTAAACTAAATCTGAAACTTTACATGCTTCACATATCATCAAATGTTGAGAATAATGCATTAATAAGTAACTATCAACAATGCCTTCAATATATAAGTTGAACAACACTAAACTTGCAATCTCACAAATAATCAAATATGCTATTCAAACCTTAAACAATAGGATTACTAAGCCAATATTTAACTCATAACACTAACATTATTCAAATCATAACAAACATAATAAAAAATTCAACAGGAATTCCAAGAGTGGGCCCTTCCTCTGGTTCATGAGGTGCATGAAAGAACGATCACACTGATCTACTTAAGAAAATTCTTGATTCATGTATCAAAAGTTTAATACAAATTCATATATTATGCCAATGGCTAAAACTATGACATATTTATAGATGAAAATATATCACTGATAAGTCTTGGAAAGATATAATGATATGTTTTTTGTGGCCTACGACCAATAAACTAGAATACTAACAACCTAAAATTAGCTGCTAAACACAAATAATAGTTATAATAGTCTTTTGGAATTTTACAAAACAAAAGATAGGACTTAGAAATAGAAAGATCTGTAGCTCCTCCATCACATAATTTTCAACTCGAGATCCTCCTTAATTAGATCTTGCTAAAAACCATACAAATTGAACTAATTACTCTATGATTTGATAAATAAAGGTATCTTTCTATCCTTTTATCATATTAGACATTTTCTAGTGTTCTAACATAATTAGTGGCATAAGGACTTAGAAAAAGGTAATTAAAATGGATATGGAAGGAACATACAAGGATTAAAACAAAATAAATTTCTTTCCCATCATTGAGGACATCAAGATTTCCATGAGACATTTGGGGGACTCCTAGGAGTCTCCTGACCATCTTTGGGATACCTAGGAGTCTCCTCTAGCCAGATGACCCAAAAGGAAATTAAAAAAAATCAAAATTTTCTTTAAAATTCATGCACAAGGTTGAACACTAATGGCATATGGGATCCACCCAAACCCTAAAAACTCTATAAAATTTCCTCCTATCCTCATT
Source organism: Sequoiadendron giganteum (assembly GCA_007115665.2). Lineage (NCBI taxonomy): Eukaryota > Viridiplantae > Streptophyta > Pinopsida > Cupressales > Cupressaceae > Sequoiadendron > Sequoiadendron giganteum. Next base: position 347,833,944 of record CM021109.1, on the reverse strand, counting down.
TTAATTCAGAAAAAAAAATCAACAAGAAACTGTGAGTGTGAGTGTGAGTGTATGGTGAAAGAGTGAGAATACAAAGCAAGGAGGTTGAGGAAGAGAAAGAAGAAGAGAAATAAGAGGAGTGGTGCCAATAAAGTATTCACTTCAAAATTCAAATGTTTAAAACTAGTTTTCCAAAGTTCTATTTGTAATTCTTATACTTCTACATATTTTTGTAATTATTTTTAAAGTACTATATGTATTTCAATGTTTCCCACCCGCCACCACCCTACCACTATCCCCCTGCTATCCCCAAACTTAGGACCTTGGTCCCCTCATCCTCAAAACCCATTCATGTGTCCCCCCATCATGAAACTCCATGGAACTATGCATATTATATAATAATCAAAAAAATTCCCAAAGGCTACGTGTTTCAACTATAAAATGACAAAAACAAAGAAAATATATATTTTCCCTTAATCAACAGATGCATCTGGCTGGTTTAGTTGGTAATCTTGTTGTTCATTTGGTAGTCTTGTTCTTTAGTTGGTAATCTACTGCTGGTTTGTTGTTGGTGGTATTTGTTGTATTCATGTGCAACTTGTTCTTCTTTGTGTGGGTTTCAGTTCCCCATCAAAACTTGCTTGTTAATGGTTTCAGGTCCATTTAAAACCTATTGTAAATGGTTTTGGGTCTATTCAAAACCTATTTTCCCCCCTTAATCAAAACATTTGCATCTAGTACATCTATATTAAAATCAAAGCTCAAGCTTAATTCACTATATATAAAGGGCTACCTCAATCAATGGAACCCCGACAATCCCTCATGTGTCTCCTCCTCATCAATTTGTATAGCATCTTTAGTATCAACATCCTAATGTAAGTCTAGAGTCTAATGATACTAACGGATCTAGATCCTATATTTGTGAGGCACAATGTATGACCACCAAGTTCTTTGATCATCTAGAGGTAAGTTTTTTCCTCTTGATTGATTGGCTAAAGCTATATGTGGACCAACTCCTCTCTACAACTTAGGAACTATCAATCTATGAAAGAAGGCAAATGGAAAATACTCTCAAATTTGGTGTATCCTTTCCATGCCACATCCACCATCTAATAGGGTTAGTTTGATCTTATGTAGCTCTATTTGTCCTTGCCTCTAATTTTCTAAAGTTTGGACCATGAAGATTGATAATTGTAAGCCACTAGGTGTGAAGTAAAGAAAATTCCTCTTTAGTATACATTTTTGAAGGACCAAGTCATGAGCCCTTCTTTCACCTCTTCATCATGAGATGGAGGCACTCTTCTAGGCTTAGCTACATACCATTTTTTATTTAGAGGATACAGTCACATGTATGAAGAAAAGTTTTCATAGTGTTTCATCATCTCATCACAATGCACCTAAGATGCTCCTCATAAAATCCCAAAGTAGAGTCCCTACTATGAATTGCTCACTTCATTTTCCCAAGCATGTTTTCAAAGGTCTCATAAATATCTCCAAGGTTAGGAGATCCAATATCATCATATTTTATTACTTGCACAATGGGCTCAATGAAAGAGAAAACATATTTACAAGTGCAAACAAGTTAAAAATATTAAAATATTAAAAAAGAATGAAAATTTTTATTTTATTTTTTTGCTTGGTGAGGAGGGATTTTTAACCTAGTCATCTAGGTAAGGCCACAAAGGGTGGTCCTTGTAAGTGTGAATAAGGTATAAAGCACAAAAGACACTTCTTAATACGACATTATATAAAAGACAAAGCTAATTGAATCAATTCAAAGCAATAATCTATTGAAAGTGTCATATTGTTCTCTATCTCCAAAGATTTATTAAATCACTATGGCTCTCAGATCGTGTAAGCAATGTGACTATTAAAATGACTATCTGAAGAATGAGATGGATGCTAATGCAATGATATGGAGCTTAATGTGATAATACTAGATGATAAAGAAACTAAACTAGCATGAATTGACATGGAAACAGATAAATGCAACTACAGGAGGCAGCCATGATATGAAAACTTGATTTGGTGGCTGTTGGATGCTTGATGCTTGATGCTTCAATTCCTACAAAGTAAGAGTGCATAAGTTAGATTATCTGGATCCTTTTCTTGATTCAATGAGGCTTTATTTATAGATTTCCTAGCTGTAGAAATGCACAGGGATGACATTGAGAGGCTTGGATTCAATTTGGAGGATTGAATGGTGAAAGATGGAGGAGATTGAGAGAATTTTGGTGATTGTCTCTACCCATGAAAACACCAGGCAAGAGAAGAGGAAAGATTGATGGAGGAGGATTGAGAGAATAATTTGGAATTTGTCTCCAATTTGTCTCCAAAACTTTCCGTGAAGTTTCAAAGCATTATTGTGACATATTTTAGACATAAATTAGACATAGGATATCTAATTCATTTTTGAGGAAATATAGATGGAATATTCTTTATGCCTTTATTTAAATATTTTTGATTTATTTAAATTAGCAAAAGAGGGATAAATAATTTAATAAAACAAACTATAGAAAGTTGTTTATTAAATTAAATAGAAGAATACGACAATTAATCAATAAAGTGTTTTAATCTTTATTTAATTAATTTAAGATTGATGTGATAGAATAAAATAGGGAGATGATAATTAAATCAAACAAAGTATTTAATTTTGTTTATTTAATTAAGATGAATTTAAATGTGAACTATATAAATAAATAATTCTATTTATTCAAACAGTAGAGGAATTTAGGATAATTAATCAAATAATTTGTATTTAATTAATCGGAATTCTCCAGACCAATTTTAGGTGTATATATTTTTCCCCTCTTCGAAGTGATGTATTTACGTGTTGCTTCGAAGAAAATTTTGCTGCTACTGCTAGGATCGATGATAAAAAAATAAAATAAGAAATTATGTATGCCCCAGACATGCCCCAGACATTGATTTTCAGATGATTGTCGATAATATGCCCCCTCGAGAGATAAATTAATGATTTGATGATTTTTGTAGATTTTTCAAAATTTTCATGATGATTTGATGATTTCATGAAGATATGATGAATAAATAATTTATCTCCCCACAATGATGAAGAAATTTAACCCGCAAATGAATTTCAATTAATTTTAAGAATAAAATTAGTCAAAATTTAATAAAACCTCTCAAAAATCCCTTTTCAAAAGTTATATATAGTCCAAAAGGTCATTTTCAAAGTCATTTGTACTTTGTGAGTTTAAAAATCTTGTGATAGAGACATTTCAGCCAGCTAGAGCAGGATGCCAATCCCTTACCACACTCACCGTTTCGAGCGCGTTCGACGTCACCAACGGCCGGTCGCGTATGGACCTTCGGTATGTACCCATTATTCTCCTCATTTTTTGTGCAATTCTCTTTTTTATGCTTTAGACGTGTTTTAGCTAGTTTAGCGCTTTCACTCCAGTGTAGCGCTTTCAGTAGGTACTTTAGCACTTTGAGATTTAGCGTATGCGTTAAATTCTCTAGCGCTTTCGTAGAATAGTGTAGCGCTTTCAATGATTTAGCACTTAGGTAGGTCGAAATAACACTTTGATGCCAGATTTTAGTGCCTATAGAGTTCTAGCGCTTTGATTTGGTAGATTAGCACTTTCATTGTATGTTCTAGCACTTCTAGTAAAGGGGCGCTTTGATGGACCGTTTTAGCGCTTTGATGTGGTAAAACAGCGCTTATGGTAAAATAGCGCTTCAGATGCCTATTATAGTGCATCGGAGTGTTGAAGTAGCACTTTCGAGATTTAGCGCTTTGGGTGCCTGTTTTAGTGCCATTGACTGATAAAGCAGCACTTTGGAGGCCTATTTTAGTGCATCTATGTTAGAATTGGAGATTTTGACTTAGATAAACTTGATTTCACCAATTTTGATCATGTCCATTCTTTGGATTGGTATGATTGATAATCCAAATTCTTGATGTTAGATTTTGATGATTTAAATAAGACTTACTCTCATGATAGGCGAGAAGAAATCCTATTTGCGATGATCCTCATGATAGGTGAGGAAATGATTCAATATTTGATAAATCTCATGATAGGCGGGATTAGATAATGTTTGATGAACCTCATGATAGGTGAGGTTTGTTGATGTTCGCCCATGAATTTTGATCGAAATTCATACCAAATTTTTTTTTGGAATAGACTTGATAGTAGAATGACTTTTGATTTCTAGACATAGTATACTGATTGTGGATTTTTCATTGTGATGATAGGAGCGTCTGGGTACTCTCCAGATGCAAAAGAGGTTTCCTTGGACTACAGACTTGATACCTCATTTGACACCAGATGAGATTCAGATTATAGGTCGATGCAGCCTGACCAGTTTACTTGACATGCCCCAGATTAGGATTAATCGAGGTCTTTTGACTACTTTGGCTGAGAGGTGGCATAGTGACCACAACACCTTTCATTTACCCACTGGTGAGATGACGGTCACACCCAAGGATGTGTGCGAATTCTACACATTCCGTTTATGGGGGAGATCGTAGTGTATGATTCTCATGAGGCTGGTGGGAGAGATGCTCATTGTAGAGTATTCTAGGATCAGGATATTGAGGGTCCGAGCGTCCAATGGAGGAGGATTGCTGACTCATACATGACACTACTAGCAGTGCTTGTTGGATTTATTGGAGGTTTCCTTTGCCCTGATCGTAGGTCAAAGGGATTCCTCGTGGGTTGGGGTAGGATCTTAGAGAGCATGATTGTACATGGTACGAGATATGCATGGGGGATGTGCATGATGACACATCTTTACCATGATCTTCATTCAATGGTGTACCTTGGGGCATGCATCTTATCAGTAGGGATGACCCTATTATAGGTGTGGGCATGGGAGCACTTTTCTATTACTTAATCATTTCCAGTGGCAGACAGACCAGTAGGAAGACCATATGTGTTTAGATACAGAGGTCAGCTTACCTAGGCTCAGATGGGTAAGTTAGAGTATTGGAGGTGGTTTTTTGATGATACAGAGACTGTCACCTGGTGGCCGTACTTAGACAGTGAGCAGTGGGATGAGGACGATGCCATGTTGGGGTATCTTTGCGATTCCATGTATCTGATTGGCCGAACACCCTTTGTATTAGAGAGATTTTTGCTTCGCCGAGTGTACAAGTAGTATGGCATCGTTCAGTGTATGCCATAGGGGGTAGCCCATTATGGTAGGCAGTGGTGTGATATACATGATTGGGGGCCTTGTTTGTCATATGATGTTTTAGTAGAGGGATACAGGGCATTGCAACCATCACCCTGGGACATGCGTAGAGACATTGCAGAGGCACCTGTTACAGAGGAGTACACTGCATTTTTGGCTTTGGTTCCACATCCACGTATCACTATTCTAGACAAGCCAACACCGTTACCTGTAGAGGAGGATGTGCCCAAGGGTTCTGCACATAGTGAGGGTGGTACTCTATTAGGTAGTAGTGCGGAGAGGGGTGGTGATGATAGCAGCAGCGATGATAGTGATGGTGGTAGTGGAGGGGATAGAGGGGTAGGGCCAGTCAGTAGTGGTCCATCATCTAGTAGGCCTCGCAAGAGGTGAGCAGTGATAGTACCATCCATGGACCATCAGAGACAAATTGCAAGTCTCCAAACACAGGTTCAGATAGTGCAGGGATAGTTGGTACAGGCCCAAGGTTTGCTTGTTCAGACGCAGACTCAGATGCAGGCTCAGGCTCAGGCCCATGCTTAGGCTCTAGTGCAGGTTCAGGGACAGTTGGCTTCTGTACAGACTTAGGTTGCCATATTAACAGCCGAGTGAGACACTGCACGTCATATTGCCGAGAGGGCACAAGAGACAGCTGAGACCCTACAGAGAGTGGGCGATGGTACCTCAGTGGGAGATTACATGAGAGAGGTTATGTGGGCTGGCTGAGAGGCTAAGTTTTATCCAGGTAGATATCATGATGCAGTGCCTACTGATCATAGAGTCAGCTATGCCCTGTCGAGATCTGGGCAGATGCATACTCGGACAGTGAGTGAGGGGGTGACACAGCCTCCACGTAGAGATCCCAGAGATCCTAGTTCTTCTGGGGGTGGTGGCACTGGTCCTATTGGACCCGCACATTCTAGCAGTAGCAAATTGTAGATGCTATTGAGATTTTTCTTTTTGAGACATGATGTATATTACGATGTACCTCATTTTTGATGATGTATCTTTATTTTCAGACTTCATTGTATCCTTGACACTGATGATATATATATGAGATATAGTTGATGTGATTTTATGATGGTTTATGATTTCTATGTGATGGATACATTTATTATGTGATGTTCTATATGAATGATTTTATTTCAAATGTGATGATGTAATGATAAATGCTTTTTATTTTATGTAATGATTCTATGATAAATGCATTTTGTAGAATATATGATACATGGATGTATCATGTGATGTATGAATCTCTAAATGATGATCTATATGAATGTTCAAATGTGATAAAAATGTAGGGATGGATGGATAAATGCTTTTTATTTTACAATGTGATAATGATAAAAATGATGATCTTATGATGAATGATAATGGATGGATGATGTAATGATAATGATGACATGACTTGCATTTATTTTATATGTGATAAAATGTATGGATGGTAAATGATGTATGGGTTCTAAAAAGTGATCAAATGCATCTGATGTTTGATGGATGATAATGTAATGAATGATTTTTATGGTAAAATGAACATGATGTATTTATGGTACAATTTAATTCATAATTTATTTGATGTATGATGAAATGACGAAACTTAATGATGAGATGATGACTCCTACATGTGTTTGATGATTTTTTGATTTATGTCAAGTATACTCAGTCCTATTTGTAGATTAGATAATCATTGATTAGAACCCTTTATGCAACAAATACTCTGCAGATAAATGAATTATGATGAATGCAATCAAATGTTAACATGCAACTATATGCAAAACCATTGTCACTTTAACAATACTTTTGTGCTTTTTTGTCATCATTGAGCTTTTATTGGATTTTGAAAGTGAGTACAAGCGTCAATGGTATGTGTTATACCAATGACAACCTGAGTACTACTTTCATGATTTTTGATATTGCAAGTGAACACAAGCATCTAGGTATGATTTAACTGAGATGACCTGAGCATTCACTACGTAAACAGATAGTGATTAATCATTTCAATGTATGAATTCTGAATGTCATCAGTGATACATTTGCATAGCACATCCCTTGACAATTCATACATTTATATGATTAACTTATAGACAGTAGATAATAAAAAGATCATTCTTCTTCCTTGTTTCTCTAGTTCAATACATCATTGAGTTACTCTAAAGAAATGATAATCAAAAATACAATTTATCCATTGATTAATTAGAGTGTTTCAATCATTATTTAGATTTTAGATCATCCATCCTGATTTTGTGATGTTTTTGGATTTTCAAGATTTTGACCAAAGACCTAACCTACCAACTTATCCTAGGGGTCTCGAGGGCTAATCAAAGATTATCCTTGCCTACATTACACACGCAGAGACCACGTAGTTCGACTGACCCAGACCTATGTTTTTGGATTTTGTTTTTCTAGACTGACTTTTTGACATGTTTTGGGATTTTTGATATGATACGGATGTTTGACTATGATTGATGTTGCACTTTGATCTTTGTTTTCATTTTCCTATCATACTGTTGTTCACCCTTTGGTGAAATCGATGTTTTTGTTTCCCCTGGTGATATCCAAATGTTGCCCCCAAGCTTTGGAGTGAGACTTGACTATGTGGAAATAATTTTGATATGGATGCAAAGATGGCAAGACTACTGGCATGATATGAAATGATACTGACTGTCAAACTAATGATCCTGATATGTTTTAAAATAGATGGGAAAGTTGATCTTAGAATCACATACAATGCCTGTTTCCAGGTTTTCACCATATGTTTTGATTACACTCTTTGTTTTGTGTATTTTTCTCATTTTTCTCATTTTCTTTCTTTTTGTGTTTTCTATTTTTTTTTTGTATTTTTGTGTTGCCAAGATGCCTGTTTGCCAGGTTTTCATCAAGGAAACCATTTTCAGAAGTTCGACCCATGCACTAGGAGATTCAAGTATAGAACCTTTGGAGATGGATATTGTTGATAGGTTCATCAAACAAATCCCCTTCTGACGTTGATAGTTGATATCATGCCCCTGATCCATACACTGATATGACAACAAAAGGACCAAGCTAGTTAGGCTCAAATTTCCCTTTCTTCTCCCTGTCCTGTTGATTCCTAGGGTTCTCCTTTAGTACCAAATCACCAATCTGAAAGATCCTTGGTTTTACCCTATGGTTGTAACTCCTTGACATTCTTTGTTGATAAGCCATTAGATGATTAACAGCTTGTTGACGACGCTCATCTAACAATTCCAATTCCTACAGTCTAGATACCCTATAGTCTTCATCAAAAATGATTCCTTTGAGTGATACACGAAGGGATGGAATCTCAACTTCAATGGGAAATATGGCTTCTAACCCATATGCCAAGGCATATGACATAGCTCTTGTTGGTGTTCTGATACTTGTTCTGTAGGCCCATAGTGCAGGATTGAATTGAACATGCCAATCACATCCAACATCGTTAACCGTCTTTTTGAGAATTTTTAGAATTGTTTTGTTCGAGGCCTCTACTTGGCCATTCCCTTGAGGATAGTATGGTGTTGAAAAATGATGTTGGATATGGAACTTCTCACATAGTTCTTGGACATCTTGATTCTTGAAAGGTCATCCATTATCAGTGATAATGGATTGAGGGATTCCATACTGATAGATTATGCAATTCAAGATAAAAGAGGAGATCTGCTTCCTAGTGATGGTTGTAAGAGGCACTCCTTCAATCCATTTTGTGAAATATTTTGTAGCGTTATGATGAACTTGTGTCCATTGGATGAAGATGGATTTATTTTTCCTACTAAATCCAGGCCCCATTAATAAAAAGGCCATGTTGATGTGAAGGGATGCAGTTCTTGTGCCGGTGCATGAATCAAATTGCTTTGAATCTAACACTTTTGACATTTCTTGACAAACTGATAGGATTCTTTCTCCATGCATGGCCAATAATATCCCAAATGGAGGAGTTTCTTGGCTAGAGTTATCCCACTCGAATGAGTGCCACAAATACCCTTGTGAACCTGTCGTAGGGCCATTTCAGATTCATTGTGTTCTAGACATCGGAGTAAGGTACCATCAAGACCTCGATGATAAAGTATGTCGGCGATTAAAGTATGTCGTGCGGATTGGTGGATGAAATTTCATTTTTGGTTCTTGGAAAGATCAAGAGGGAGGATATTGTCTTTCAGGTAAGCATAGGTCTTTTCATAGATGGAGGTTTCAATGGTTTCTAGATGGCAGATGGTAGTGGATTCTAAATTATTATGGGAAGGACATGATACTTTTTCTACCATAAACTCATAACAAACACGCTTCTCAGGCAATTGTAGTAATGAAGCAATTGTGGCTATAGCTTCTGCAGCCTTGTTCTCTGCCCTTGGAATTTGATCAAACTTGATACTGACAAAGAACTATTTTAGATTATCTATTTGTTGCTTGTAGGGCATCAACTTTTCATCTTTTGTTGGATACTCATCATTCACTTGATAAATGACTAGTTGAGAGTCCCCATATACCTGTAAGTTTGTGATCTTCCATTGAATTGTGATTTTGACCCCAATTATCAATGCTTCATATTCTGCCACATTATTTGTACACTGAAACATTAGTCTATATGATTTTGGAATGGTGTGTCCTTGTGGAGAGATGAACAAAATCCCTACTCCTGATCCTCATTGTGTATATGCTCCATCAAAATATAATACCCATTGTTGGGGCATCACTATCAGAATATCTGTATCTGGAAACTCCATTGTCATTGGTCGATCATCCGGTAAAGGAGCCTCAGCTAATTGTTCAGTGATTTCCTGACCCTTGATTGCCTTTCTCTCTACATATTGAATGTCAAATTCACTTAATAGCATGACCCACTTTGCCATTCTACCTGTTAAGGCAGCTTTATTGAGTAGATATTTTAAAGGATCGATCTTCACTATTAGCTTGATTGTATGAGTTATAGCATATAGTGTCTTAGCTGTTGAGTAGCAAAAACCACTGTCAAGCAAGATTTCTCTATGAAAGTGTAATTTATTTCATATTCATTTAATGTCTCGCTGATATAGTAGATGGCATGTTCTTTTCCTTCATAATCCTCTTGCACTAATAGTACCCCCAAAGAGATATTTTTTGTGGCAATATACAAAATCAAAGGTCTTCCCTCTGTTGGTGGCATGAGAATAGGTGGTGACATTAGATACTATTTTATTTGATTGAACATTGTTTCACACCCATCATCCCACTTGAAAACTATATTCTTATGCAATAGCTGATTAAAAGGATGACTTTTGTCCGCCAGCTGGGAGATAAATCTTCTAATCGATTGGAGCCTTCCCTGTAGTGATCTGAGTTGACTGATATTCTTAGGAGGTGGAATCTCCATTATTGCTTTGACTTTGGCTGGATCCACTTCAATGCCTTTTTCTAAAACAATGTACCCTAATAGTTTTGCGGATGTGACCCTGAAGACACACTTCTTGGGGTTTAACTTGACATTGAATTTCTCTTGCCGTGTGAAGATTTTGTCTAGGATATGCAGATGTCCTTCCCTAGTACCAGATTTTTCCAAGATGTCATCCACGTAATCCTCCATGAAGGTGTGCATCATATCATGGAAGATTGTCGTCATTTCTCTTTGATAAGTGGCTCCTGCATTTTTCAGACCAAATGGCATGTCGTTCCAATAGAAAGTTCCTCATGGAAATGTAAAAGTCATCTTTTCTTGATCTTCTGGAGCTATTTTTATTTGATTGTATCTAGAGAAACCGTCCATGATTGACAACATGGCATGTCTTGTCATCAAGTCCATGATGATGTCTATATTTGGTAATGAAAAATCATCCTTCGGGCATGATTTATTTAGGTCCCTAAAATATGTACATATCCTGATGTTATTGTTTGGCTTTGAAATACGTACAATGTTTGATATCCACTCGGCGTAGTCTATAGACCTTATGAATCCAGCATCCAATAATTTCTTTAGCTCTGTCTTTACCATTAATGTGATATGGGGATGCATTTTTCAGAATTTTTGCTTGACAGGCTTGATTCTTGTGGGCAAAGACAAGTGATGCATGAGAAGATTTGGGTCTAAGCCTGGCATATCGGAATATGACCAAGCGAAGTTCATGCTTCTTTCTTTAAATAATTTGATGAATTTCAGTCTCTCTTGATCTGTCATGGATTCTGCTAGATGTAGGATTTTTGTCTTTTCTTCAGTGTCGATGTTCATAGACTGTGTTGGTTCTACCAAGACTGATGATCACTCATGATAATGTTCTGGAAGAGTGTCAAATATCCCATCTTTCAGTGCCTTAGAAATTTTTTCACCATTAGATGTGTTCTTTATTTTTTCTTTTTCTAGATCTAATGCTGCCATAGAATGGTTTTCACCATTAGATCTATTCTCCCTGTTTTCATTTTTGCAACTGGAAGATTTGACACCCTCCTGCCGAGTCATGTTGTTATGAGTATTATAGATAGAACTTGTACCAGGTTCACTATGACATAGGAAATTTATGATGGCATCATCATCTGTAAATATTGGTATAGTCAAAGGTTTGACAGGTTCCTAGTCAATGAGTTCAGGATGGATTAATGGCATGAGGTCATTAGATTCATTTGGGTTGATGGATATAAGGGTTTGGACAGCCATTTCATCATAGTTTCTTATTAGAATATCGAGGTCAATGATTGTACCTTCTTCAAGATCATCTAGCTCACTCGAGGTCTGTTCGTCCCCACTTGAATCATCGATATTTAGTGACCCTGCCATGATTGGTCTAGACCCAGAGCCTTGGCCCTCCTCATGCGTAGGTGTATACTGTTGGATGACATCAATATGAATATCTGTGAAAGATACATCAGAACATGAATCCCATTCATATTCATTTGAATTTGTCTCAAAGCTATTTCGAAGTTGAAGGATTCTTTCTACAACCTTCTTTGTCATCTCCTATTTTTCTTCATTAGAGTATCTTAGTCCCAGCTTCTCTTTTGAATGGAGAGTGAGGGGTGTAATAGGCTCTATGATTCCATCCTTTCTTAATCCAGCAGGTCCTTGTCCTTAATACCCCATTTTTTTTAAAATAGCTTTTTCTTTTCCATATTTATCAATGTTAATATTGACATTTTTTATACTGATATCTGATGTAGAGGGTTCCTCATCTTTGTATAGCCAATCCAGGATCGCTTTGCTATCTAATTCATCCTCTATGGTACCTTTTTTGACAAACCTTTCTTCAAGAACGGTGGCTGGTAATGATGTTTGAGATTTGATCATAGATGGTTGACCATATGTCCTAGGAGATGGCATTAACTATGATAGGTTAAGTGATTTCTCCATAGAATATTTTCCCATTCCCTTGTCTGTCAGTTGGACTTGCTCTTGAAATTTTTGTGATAAAGAAGTTTGTTGATCTGGATTATTTGTTGATTGAGTTCCAACAGGACTTGTCTCTTTTTCTTTACCCTTCTTCTCTACCCACTTGGTAGTGATACTTGGTCATTTTTCTTCGTTGGATGATTTTGAGCTTGATGCTTCCCTATTTTGTGGCACAAAGGTATCTTGAGAGATCCTAAGGGTGTCACAATGTTGAGGGTGATTATAATTAGCAGATATAGTCACCTCTTGTCCATTTATTGGGAACTTTAAACATTGATGATATGTCAAAGGTACAGCTTGAATTTCATGGATCCATGATTGTCCTAAGAGAATGTTGTATGTTAGCTCTTTTTCCAACACTTGGTAGGCTATATATTTCATCATTGGCCTCACTTGAATGGGTAGCACAATCAAGCCTTTAGACAATCTTTCTTCCTCATCATATGCTTTGATAGTTATTTTTCTTCGAGCATCAATAACATCATCTGAATACCCTAGTGCACAGATTAACTTGAGAGTGCAAATATTCATACTAGCTCCCCTATCTATTAAGACTCTCTTGATGTGATGATTGTGGATTAAGACTTCAATATGGAGTGTAGTATTATGGGGATGGTTTAGTGAGATATCATCCTATTTAGAGAATGATAGACAATGTGGGGTAGTCAAATGTCCCACCATAGCTTGGAACTGGAAAACATCTAGATTCTTTGGTACTGTAGTGGCTACTAGTGCTTGTTCTAGAACCTCCTTATGTGATGGTGATAATTTAAGGAGTTCTAGTATCGATATCTATGTAGGAATGTTTTGTAGTTGATCAACAATGTTATAATGAGATGGAGGTGGAACTGCATGTGTAGATACAACTCCCTTTAACACTACCTTGGATTGCTCCCTAGTCATTACATTTGGTGGTTGATGTTCCTGACGGTCTCTAATTTTTAAGACATTGATTTGATTATCAAAGTTTTGTATGCTTGGGAGCAATTTCAAAGGGGTAATATTGTTGATTTTGGGTTCGTCAATGTTGTGAGTAACTGCATGATCATTCTCTATTCCAGATAGAGAAAGAATTGTTGTGTCAAAGACATGGTTGATGTTCTTCCCTTTGTCATTTGAAGATGATGATGCTCCTTTGTCATAGTTTGGCAAAGGGTCCTTGAAGGCCGAATGATCGTTACTATTTTGGGTGTTTCCACATATGCTTTATTGTTGTCGATCAAATCTTGTATTGCGTGCTTCAACACCATACAATCGTTGGTTTTCTGGCCTTTGTTATTATGGAAGTTGCAATAATTTTCATCATTCCACCATGGTGGTTTGACCTTTGGATTCCAGAATTGGGCTTCCTGTGCAGTGATAAGGCCGCTGGTGACTAATTCTTTCATTGTTGATTCTATCGTTTGGCCTAAAGCTGTGAACCTACACCGATTTGATGGTTTCTCATATGACTGCATTTTTATGATCTCGTTGCTTTGTATGACATTTGACTTGACAATTTGATCATTGTTTTGATTCTTTGATGTAGATGCTGTCAAGTTGAAAACCGGCTTGACATTTTGGGAATCATTTGTTGTTTCATTGGTAGTTGCGTTTTGATTCTTTTGCCAAAATTTTGGCTTATCACTGCTTGAGTATTGATTGGAGGAGGTATTTGTGTTATTCATTTTATCGTTGAAATGCTTGATAACTCCTCTTTTGACTAGTGCTTCCTTAATTTTAAGACCGTTTTCTATTACCTTTTTGAATGTGGGAGGACATTGCAATTCAAGTCTATAACTCATTTCCTCCATCAAGTTGTCAATGAACAACTCCATCTTTTCTTCCTCAGGAATGGATCAAGGATATCTAGCGAACAATCATCGTCATCTTTGTAGAAAATACAAGAACATCTCCCCTTTGTTTTGCTTTAGGTTATAAAGATCCTTTATTGTAACATCGTGTTGGATGTTAAAGGAATACTAGGAGATGAATCTGTTGACAAGTTCTTCAAAAGTTCTGATACCTAGTTGTAGTTTTGAAAACCACACCATACATGATCCTCCCAAGCTCCTTGGGAATAATCTTATTAAGTAAGTTTCCTCTTGGGTAAAATTGAGGCTCATTGTTTTGAATTCCCTTATATGATCTATTGGATCCATTCTTCCATTGTATTTATCATATTTTGGAATCTCATAGTGTCTAGGAAAAGGTATCAGACTGATTGTTGTGTCGAAAGGATAAGGACAAATGTCCTGTATCGCATATATTTTGGTACTTCCTTTCATCATATCCTGTATCTTTTTTTGTAACATTTGCATTTGAGATGTCAAAGCGGCAACTGAATCTATTGTTTGTGTAGGTTGCAGTATTTCAGTCTCACTTGTTCTAGGTGCTTCCTTCAGATGAATTACATCGAAGTCCTTGGGAAGTTTGGCACCTGATTCAGCCAACATCAAAAGATACTTCTCCATATCTTGTTCTAAGATCTTTTCCATAAATTTATGGAACTTGGGGTCTTGTTGAGTTGTTTGAATATCCTCCGGAATTATTTCATTCTTATCATTTTTGTTTAGGTTGTTCCAAGTATTTTCTTCTGCCATTGTTTGGAATGTTTCAAGTTCTTTCTGTAAGAGTCTCTGCTTTTGGGACCTAGTGAAGATTGGCATACAAATTTTTACCCTTTCTTCTGAAATGTTGATCTTCTATGCTAGGAAAATGTCAATTGAACTTTTAACAAAGTCGAATAAGATGACTGATCTTATTGTTGAGACTATGTTAAAAATTTGATTACTATACTTGGTTTCATGATAAAGGATGATAGTATCCTAATGATGAAACTTCAATATAGTAAACGATTGTGTATTTGATTTTGACACTTTTGATTTGAAAGATCTTGTTTCAATTGATAAAATTGGAAATTTGTATAAACCTATCTGTTTTCGGTCTCTAGACAGTGATTCTGATAAAAAGAAACTTGGTTCTGATAAAATTGTGGATAAAATGACTGACTGAATGACTGGTAAGATTTTTGAATTCTCTATTTTGAAAGTGCTAAAACAGAGGACAGAGGCACTACTTCAAGTGTGAATAAGGTGTAAATCACAAAAGACACTTCTTAATATGACATTATATCAAAGACAAAGCTAATTGAATCAATTCAAAGCAATAATCTACTGAAAGCATCATATTGTTCTTTATCTCCAAATATTTATTAAATCACTATGGCTCTCAGATCATGTAAGCAATGTGACTGTTAAAATGACTATCTGAAGAACAAGATGGATGCTAATGCAATGATATGGAGCTTAATGTGATAATACTAGATGATAAAGAAACTAAACTAGCATGAATTGACATGGAAACAGATAAATGCAGCTACAAGAGGTAGCCATGATATGAAGACTTGATTTGTTGGATGTTGGATGCTTGATGCTTGATGCTTGAATTCCTACAGAGTAAGAGTGCATAAGTTAGATTATCTGGATCCTTTTCTTGGTTCAATGAGGCTTTATTTATAGATTTCCTGGCTGTATAAATGCACAGGGATGACATTGAGAGGCTTGGATTCAATTTGGAGGATTGAATGGTGAAAGATGGAGGAGATTGAGAGAATTTTGGTGATTGTCTCTACCCATGAAAAATCCAGGCAAGAGAAGAGGAAAGATTGATGGAGGAGGATTGAGAGAAGAATTTGGAATTTGTCTCCAAAACTTCCCGTGAAGTTTCAAAGCATTAATTGTGACATATTTTAGACATAAATTAGACATAGGATATCTAATTCATTTTTGAGGAAATATAGATGGAATATTCCTTATGGCTTTATTCAAATATTTTTTATTTATTTAAATCAGCAAAAGAGGGATAAATAATTTAATAAAACGAACTATAGAAAGTTGTTTATTAAATTAAACAGAAGAATACGACAATTAATCAATAAAGTGTTTTAATCTTTATTTAATTAATTTAAGATTGATGTGATAGAATAAAATAGGGAGATGATAATTAAATCAAACAAAGTATTTAATTTTGTTTATTTAATCAAGATGAATTTAAATGTGAACTATATAAATAAATAATTCTATTTATTCAAACAGTAGAGGAAATTAGGATAATTAATCAAATAATTTGTATTTAATTAATCAAAATTCTCCAAACCAATTTTAGGTGTATATAGTCCTTATCCCCATAATTAATGCAAAATATCAACATGAATCATCCAGACCCATGAGCACAACATCCTAGTAGGGTCAGAGAGGGTGAGTGCCTGCGAGCATACTAGCCTAGCAAGGGTCTAGAGCACAATCTAAAGCACAAAGTCACTTGGCATGAATGTCGACAACATTAATGCTAAGGTTCAAATCCTATGAGCACATTGAATCATTAAGGGTATAAGGTCCACAATCACAATAGCCCAATAGGTTCAAAAATTTCTTACCTTATTATGAAGCACCAATCATAATCAAGGATTTATTTTCACACTTCTTCCTTCAAGTGTGCTTACCTATAACCATCTATCCCTCTCTGAATTAATCACCATTAATTGTAAATCCTCCTAGACCACAAGAATACTCTTTAAAAAAATGAAATAGCTCGCATATCTAGTATCAATGAGCTTGAGGAATTCCTTCCTTGAAAAATTCTTGAACAAAGGAAGTGATATGTGATGATTACGAATGAACATTTGCACATATCTAACCTCTACCACCATTTCCTTCACCCAATCTATCTTCCCAATGTCCTTCAAAGTATTTTTCAATGTATGAACACTAACATGGGGTCCAAAAATGTTCTTGGAAGTACCTCGACCATGAATCCAACTAACTTACACACACAGGTTGAATCTATCACTAGTTGCACAAAATTAGAGGCTCTAACCTCTTCTATGACATATTTTAAAATTTGAAATTGGAAGTTTGCATCCTTCCACTACCCTAAACAATTAAAATCTCTAATAAAATAAGGGTTTTTGAACTTTTGATAATAATATTGATGAGTTTTCAATGTTTGATACTAGTCCACCCATCCATGATGATATGGTATCCATCCCTTATCCAATTTTGTCGCATATCATCCATCAACACACTCACCTTGAAATATTCTCTATCCAAGAGGGTGATGCATAGATTATGTTCTCTAGGTGGGGCAAATGAGGGACCAATAACTATCACATATTTGAACATTTGTTTAAAATATGGTGAACCTATTGCATGAAATGTTACAGCATGAGCATGAAAAAAATTAGCAATAGAAGAATCAACCACATCTCATGATTGTATTTTAAACATATCTGCAACACTATTAGTTCTCTTCTTTCCCTTGGTATAAGTAGAAACCTCCCCCCCTTGAATTCTAACATCCATAGATCTTGTAGGAAATGACACAATAGGATTTGAACTCTCCAATGGAATTCCTTTCTTTCTTGCATCCCCCTCCATATACAATCTAGTTGCCTCAATTTTTTTAGTTGGAATTATTTTTCACAAACTTTCACCCTTTGTCCACCTATCCAAAAAAGATGACAATAAACTCTCATATAGCTGCCCTTATAGTCTAATTTTACACAAATGACATAGTCATATTCTACTCTCCCAATCCCTAAAGAACCCCTAATGGCTGCCATATTTTTATGAGTTTTAACTCTACTTCTTTCTTGGATTTTGACTTCAACCTCTTCACTATCACTACTCTCACCATTGCTTTTTTTTTTTTGGGTTAAGAATTTAAAAGAGAGTTGCAAGTTTAAATAAAAGAAAAAATTAAATAAAAATGCCCTCCCTATGTGTTAAAAAAATTGAAAACAAATTTAAAAATACAAAATGAATGTACTATGAACTTATCTCAATGTAGTGGATTTGATGCCCTAGTGCCTTATTTCACTGTTGTTCTCTCCACTTTTCATTGTTGGTCTTCAACACAAGTTTGCAAATATTAAAATAAGAAAAAAAAATCTTTATGGTTGTTTTGATGGATAAATTAGGTTTATTTTTTATTTAAAGGGGTGGAGAGGTCCTTGTGTGCCTATCCATCCCTATTTTATATATATATATATATATATATATATATATATATATATATATATATATATATATATATATATATATATATTTGAACTTAACTTTCATATTGCTTGGCTTTAGGGGATGTCTAGCCCTCCTCAAGATAGTTGAGGGATGCTTGGACATTCCCTAGCCATCTCTAGGATGTTGACATACCCTACATGATTTAGGAAATTTTGGAAACATACCCTATTTTTCCAAAGAGGATGGAGGAATTCCTAGGCATCCCTGAAACATACCATGTAGAGTAACCAAGGTAGGGGACACATCTGTAAGGAGCACTAAAATAGAATTAAAAAATCACTTAATATTGAAAATAGTTATCTCTTTTTCATAAATTTAGAATCCCTCTAAATATATGAAAATAGAAACATCCAACACCCACCTGAAAGTAGAAGAATAAAATAAAAAATAATAACAAATATGGTAAAGGAAAGTAGCTTTAAATCTTGTCTTGACTTATGCACCCAGATGTAGGAGAACAACATCCAAGCAACACTAGAAAAAAGCTATCAAAAGACCACTGAGAATATTTTCATGTAAGATCTTATAAAAATGCTAGTTGTTGAGGTAATTGAAGAAAATATTGAACTTCACCATGTGAGAAAAAGGCATGCCACCCAACCCTAGAGCAGAAATAGTATGTAGGCTCAAAATATAGATTGAAGGGTCCCTATTTTCAAGCGAAGGGCTAGGTAGTTAGTAATAAAATTTGGGCCCATGATTAAAACATGCAAGAGAAAATTAATCCATTGATCCCAAGCAAAAATTTCATCTCCAAGGACAACATTAAGGATTTCCAAACATTGTTTACTAAGGATGGATTTCTTGTATAATACAACAATCTCCATATTATATATTGACAGTACAAATTATCCAAACAAATCAGCAACTATGTATGCAATACAATTAGTTGAATGTATAAATTTTAGAGCTAGTACAAATAGGTACATATCCCTCTTCATTATTTCATTAAGTTATTTTAATGGTTTTGATGTAGATAAAAGAGACTATTCGATCAATATACCAATGTGCCTCTTCTTGGTAAAATGGCCATCCATAGTTTAATACCTATGGATTGATGTATGATGTATTTTCCATATTTTATTCTAATATTAATTCTACTATGCACTTATTAAGGTATAATAAAGTTACCATTTCTATATTGAGAAATGGTTTGTATGAATTGCACACAACCAACCTAGCTATTCCATAATAATGATAAATATTAAGACCTTTTCAGATCAAAATCAACCTAATTGTAAGATTATAGAACTTTAAAGAAAAAATACATGTCCTACATTGTAATCTCTAATATGGATATCCACATCAAAATTCACAAGCATTAGAAAAATTTTCGGTCAAGACCTTATAGGAGGCCTTCCTTTAGGCTTTTCTTAAGGACAATAATATTTTTCTTCACTACCAAGCAACATTTTATTGTTATCACTCAACTCTACTTCCAAATAAGAGGATATTAAAGAAATGGGGGAAATTTCAAAGCCAGGTTGAGCCATAAAACCCATAAGAAAAGTAAAATAATATTCTTGACTTTTTGAAATGATGTTAGGGGGAATTCATCAAAAGAATCAGTATCCTTTAATCACCTTCTAAAACTAAATTGCAACTATCCAAACTAGATTTTGCATTAACAGTAGGAACTTTCTCTTTAGAAGTTTTATTCAACAATAGGTAGACCATTTTCATGTAGTCAACATTTTTACAATAAAAATAAGCATTTAGACCTCCCAGGTCAATCATTTTACAAGTATAAACAATTACATCCAAAGGAACATAAGTAAATTAAGGGAAACTAATATTATGTTTTAGTGATATAAAAACCCTCACATTCATGTAGGGTAAGGAATATTTAATAGGTATAGCTTCATCCCAAGAAATATTGATGTTTTTGAATGAAAATTAACTAAATAAATGCTTTAATCTAAATTTTAATAGAACTAAGTAACTACTCTTTTTTTCTTTTAACAACCTAAATAATTTTTGTAAAAATGTTTTCTTTGCATATATAACCATTAGACAAGAAAAATAACCCAATGACAATGAAGTATACAATATTAAATTCCACTAACTTCCTTGATACAATATGAAAATGATGTGAAAAACATGCAAGTGATGTTCAATAAGATCCGTGCAATATTACCTCTCATTCATTAAGAATAATAAGTATCATCAATTATATCTCAAAAAATATGAGTCTCACAAATATGTATCTAGTACTTATAAATGAATATAGCATCATTACATAACCAAGATATACAAGGGTTCAAATTCTATAGCCCTTATAAATGATAATGAATACAATAGGCCATGAATCCAATCACCACATATACAAGTGGTCATAAAAAATGTACATCATAAATATACCAACTCGAAGATTAAAGTTCTACAACTAATCCTCTAAGATCTAAAAAAAAATTGTTGATCAAGGAAGGTGTTCAACCCACCATGTGGGTATCACTTTCCTCTTCATCTATCAATAAAGTAAAATAAGTGTCATCCATAATCTAAGAGAGTAAATCATTACAAAACTAGTGTTTTTATTCTTTAATTTATTTCAATTTTAATCCATAAGAATACACATGAAACATAGATCCAAAACATGCTAACATATAGAGAGAAAATTACACATCTTCACATCAACAAACACATACCAAATATTTATTTTGAAACAACCAAGATGATACACCACATCACTTACAACATCAAAACCCATGTGTGATTACAATGACATAAAATATGCCTAAATAAGGCAATCAATAGACTTCAAAAGACCCTCAATTCTACAAGGATTGACCTATAATAATACAAATAATTTTAATATTTTTTTTAGGCAAAAGTAGTGAACCACTATATATTTATATTATATTAAAATGTTTTTACAAAATCCTAGTTTAGGGGAGCATACCAGCAGGAAAGAACCAAGAGAAGAAAACCTTTGGTTATAGCTCGGTAGAGTACATAGTTTTCCTACAATTTTCTACCCCAACCCAAAATTGTATCACTCCTACATTTACATACAAAATTTCCTACTATACTCTCTATCCCACTGAACATTATCCCACTTTACAGTAAGTCCCATTTTATAATACATACTGACAACCCCTACAACAATAACCCTTCATGAATACATACAAAAAAACCCTCCCTTTACATAGATAATGATTTACAATGCCTACTGACATATCCATAAACGCTAACTGAAAATATAATACCCCCAAACTATACATAAGAAGATTCAAAACTTTAGAAAGAAGATGATTTTTTGCCAGCCCCTCTAGGACCATTCACCGAACTCTCATCCACCATTTGCTTCTTCTTGCGATCACAATCCTTCAAAGGCATTGTTACATTGATATCTGGAACATAGTGGTAACAGAGTTTCCCTTTAGCTCATGGATTCAATACCAAATCATGCACACATGAATTACTTCTTAAAAAATAAATTGCATGAAACTTCCTTTTAATCTGATCTATATCCTCCATGGTAAATGCAGAGCGATACTTGTTCAAGACTTGATAGAGGTGAGATGAAGTATCATACATTGTGGATAGTAGCATGCCTTGAAAAATTTCTGCATACCTCTTTTTGTAATAAATTAAATGCTTGGGAAATAAACCTCCTAACAGTCCATCACCATTGGTGAATTCATATTGTTTCACACTTGTAAGCAAAGCATCATTTTCCAAATACCTTCGAACAACAAATTTTGTAACAATGGCTTTTAAAACAGAGTAGTTTTGCACTAAATCCATAATGTTCGATAAGAAAATGGACATGATATTTTCAAGAAATATAATCCTTTGAAGTTTTGTATGCAACACATCTTCACCAATAATAGTTGTTAGGCAATTTAAAATAGACTTACAGTTAACCTTGAAAACTATTTGCAGTTCTTCCCTTTCAATGTGTGATGAGAAGGGCTCTTCCCATGGTCTAACCGCCACCGGAACTCTATAATTCTTAACTTGAAATTCTTTAAGCTCCATACCCCTACAAAACTTTCTTCCCACACAATGTTTTGAAAGCCCCTACAGATTAGCTCCAACCAAACATCCAGCAACTTCTAACAAAAAGAATACCAAATGCAAATACCAAAGGCCTTTTTAAAGGAAATTTTATCTCATTCTTTATCCCCATCACCTTACAAATCTAGCACACTTGAAATACCTCAAGATCCCAACTCTAGTTGTGTTATCTTATTTCACATGAATTTCCCAATCAGTTTTGTACATTTGACAGCGTCAGCACAAGTATATAAATTAGCCAACAATCATTAAAATTTGGCTAAATCCGATAAACATCCATACCAAAGGCTATCCAAATTTGGCCATGTACTTTGCAAATGCCCCAAACAGACATGTCTGTACACTACCTGGATATCGAGATATCCCAAGCATACCAGCCTTGGAGATCACAAATGGATAAAATCTTTCTGAATTTCCAGATTTGTAAGTTAAGGCACTTTACTTATGTACCTCAGTGTGACAACACATGTGTCAACCTACAACCTCATAGTCCTACAACTTCTATACTTATGCCACATTGTTAAGCACATGTGTGTGTATGTCTACGCACTTGCAATGATACCATTAGCACATAAATTTAAAACATGATAATTCAAGATATCCCAAGCATACCACCTTTGGAGACCACAAACATATCATATGAAAACCCTTGTCACAGTTCCAGATTTGCAATCTATGACATTGTACTTATATGCCACAGTGCAACACCACATGTGCCAAATTCTACAGGCTTATAGTCCTGCAATTTCTATGCTTATGCCATGTTATTAAGGACATGTGTGTATTTCTGCAAGCTTATGACCTGCACTTACACTGATAACACCATTAGTACAAATATATACCCATGATAAATCAAAACAAGTGCTAAAAGCATCCCAACTATATATATATTTGTTCACTGCATAGATATCAAAACATCCCAAACCATCCCTAATGATCGAGATACGATTTAAATTAGGACTTCATGAAACCTATACACATGTCCCAAATTGTACTCTACATGCCATTCTAAAACATGTGTTGATTCCCTTAATATATTTAACTTTTCCCTTGTGCATCTAGTTGTATTAACTGCAACAGACTAGGATAATTATTTAAAATATTGAGATCATTTGAAACCCTAATCTCAATGCTATCGCTTCCTAATCCTGCCAAATAATCTACTACTTTGTTTCCTTCCCTGTATGTGTGAGATATTATTGACGCTACTAATTTATCTAGTAGTGCCCATGCTTTATGCATTATATAATTCAAGCTCCAATTAAGAACTTTTCTTTCCCTTAATGCATTGATGATTATCAATGAATCCCCTTCAATATGGAGATTTAAAAACCCTAATTGGACCATGAATTCCAATCCCAATAACAAAGCTTGAGCTTTCGCACCATTATTTGTACCATCTTGAAGATGATAAGAGGAAGTTGCCAAAATTGAACCTAATGCAATTCTAATGCAAACTCCTGCCCTTGAAGACCCTAAATTACCTTTAGATTCCCTGTCAAAATTCAACTTGACAAAGTCCTTAAAGGGTGGAATCCATTTCACTAAAGTTCTATCAACTTTCAAAGTGCAATGTTTGAACATACTGCCATCAAATGGTAACTTGATATCTTTCAGCCTTTCAAAATGCCACTATCCCAATTTTTGAATAACCAATTAATAACATTCTCCCTTTGGACACATGAGTTAACCCCCTCAGATATAACATTTTTTTATTTTAACAAGAGTTACCTCAATTGGATACTTTAGTTTTCTGAAGATTCTCATATTTCTTTCCCATCATAAGTTCCATAATACAATTACTGGGACTATATACCATATGCATGCAAAGAAAGAAGATTGATACAATAGTGACCAACTCTAGAAAAATTCCCAAATTGAATTTTGCAGAGGAATGGAGATTTGTAGCTTATTTATAATGAAATTCCAACTTTGATGAGCAAAAGAACACTGAAAAAATAAATGATCTACTGTTTCAAATTCCTCTTCACATAAAGGACATTTAAACAAATCGATAATCCTCAATTTACAAAGGTAATTGCTTGTTAAAATCCTTTTCTGTAAAGCAAGCCATACGAAACTTCTTGCCTTTGGAAGGACTTTGTTATTCCAACAAAAAGTGTATGCCTGTTGGGGTTGATCAGAAAATTTAGACTGTGCTAAAACCGCATACCCTTCCTTCACTAAATATGACCTATTTTAGATGTTGCCCATATGATTTGAGCTGGTTTCCCAAATAAATAGGCTATTATGTCCTGCATCATTTATAGAACATATTTGCTTGATGAGCACTTACAAGACTATTTGAAGGACTTTTCCATATTACCTTTCCAGTCATAAAACTTGATGAATGAACATAATCCAACAAATTTTCACCCTAGGCTTGAGATAGAATTGCTTTAACCTCCTGGTGATCCTAATTTGTTGAAAATAGGGGCCTTCCATTCCATGAATCTATCCAAAATTTTACATTTTGGCCATCATTTACCTCCCAAGATGAAAATTTGTGAATGAGGTTCCTACTGTTTATAATAAAATTCCAGATAGTTGAACCCTTTGGAGGATCTGCCATTGTAATTATTCTTGTTAGATTTTTTGTATCCAAATACTTTGCTTGCAAACTTCTAACCCACTTAGCTTCGGGCTTAGTACACATTTTCCATACAAGTTTTGCCCCAAAATTTTTATTCCTCCATGATAGACTCGGGATGGCTGCCCCACCTTGTTTCCATAATACAAATAAATTATATGAAGCAACTAAATGAATTTCTACCCACATCCCATATAATAAAAGATCTCTTCAAGTAATACCATACATCTCAACAAGATATATATGCTTTAAGGAAGAATAAAATGCATTCCATGCATATACCCTATCCTTAGCACAACCTATAATAATAATTTAAATACATGATAATACAAATGAAATAACATACATAAATCATATTATTGGTTTTTTTTTTTATACGAATCCCTAACCCTAAGGCTCTTACCAAAACATAGACAAGGTGACCAATTTTATCAAATAGGAAGACACTCATTTTCAAATGAGGGGGTGGAGAGGCCAAAAAATAAGAGGAATGAAAACCTCTTTTGTACTTTGAGCCCTACCAAGCTTGAGAGAGTGTTCCTATAGATCCTTTTAAATAAAAAAATACTAAAATGAATCCCACACACAAAGGCGACTCTATATTAAACTTTGATTAATTTTCTTTATGGAAGATTGCTTTCACATACAAAACATAGATCTCTTGCTTTAGGAAACTAGGTTAAATGATGTAACTTAAGATCAAACTTGGACACAAATAATTGTAGATATATTCATTACTAATTACTTACAACATCATTAACCTAATAACATATATTATAATAGCTATTTTATGATTTAATCAATTACAATCTCGCAACAATTTCAGTAGAGTTTTATAGTAATGGACTATTTATAATGACAAAACAATAAATTATAAAAATCAAATAAAAGTAAAAATGATTTTTTGGTTTTAAATGAGTTGAATAACTAGCTTTCAACCATTAAACTAATGCCTAATTTACTACAACATAGAGTCTATTCAAAATGAAACTTTAATGATGTTTTAAACTCAACTTTCATATGAGTTTTATATACTTGGCTCTTTCTTGTAGAGATCAAACGCTCTTTGACCTTAGAAATACAACTTCTACTTAATAATCCATAAAATATCTTAGAGTTTCATATATCAACTTTGAAAGGTTTTCACATGGCATATAATTTTTATAAAATGAAATTATTTTACTACACCCTTTAGATGAAAAATAACATAGTTCTAATATAAAAATAGAAAATTTGCATTTAGAGTTTCCTTGAATCCCCTAAAACTCTAAAAATAAATATGAAGACAAAATGAAAACAAGGTAAAAGTGATGTCTTATATTGATATTCATGCAAAAATTGCATTGACATTACAAACTATATATAAACTAGAAATATGAGTTGTAGTCATACACATTAGTCAAAACATGAAATATAGATCAACATGGATGAGCTTACTAAAAAACGTGAACAAATACCAACCTGTTATAAGAGAAACACATACCCATAAATAGATATGCAAATAAATCACACTATTGTGGAGAAAGAAGACATGGTCATTATACATCTACATAGAACGCTCATGTTGTTAACGTTATGAAATCTAGAACCTATGCACCAAAATTTTCCTCTCAAGACTAAAATATACTCATATATGTGTGAAAATTTGACCCTCTTCTGATTTGTTTATAGGTGTTGATAGTGATGTCCAAGGAGCTAATAATAAGCTCTCAAACCCAAGATCACCTGTAAAACAAAAGAACAGACTTCCACAAGAGAGTTTGGAAAGAGAATGGCTTGTTTGATTATGAATGCAATCCAATATGATACAAAACGCCTTGCTAATGTAGGAAAGGTGAGAGATGGCATTAGACAAGATCATGACATGTGTCTGAATCTTATGACATGAGACAACTAAAGATAAAATTAGATAAGATCACATGAAAAATAAGACTTCTAGAAAGATTCCTAGACTCATAAGTAAACTTAACATGTGAATAGGACCTACTAGGTGAACTAGTTAGGTAAAACACCATATTCACACCAACACCCCCCTTAAGTGTAACTTAGGGAGAAGTCGACAAATGCAAATGATGCAAGAATGAAAGGATGGGTCCTAGATAAGAGGCCATGTTAAGTACCTATTTAAAAAATATCACTCATAAACAAATGATAGAAGAAAACCCACATGAAAAAAAACCCTCTTTAAAAGAGAATAAAAAAAATAATCATGTACAAATGATGTAATAAGTGATGAATGGAGGACTCATCATAACCCCTCAAGGACCATGAATAAAAAATATACAATAAATAGCCCCCCCATAAGAGGGTATGAGTGATACTGGAAATCCCCCCATAATGAAGGAGCTCCTATGTTGATGATGAATGTTTGAATACTAAAGAGTATCCAATGTATGAAAACAACATGCCTCTCCTTAGGAAGAAATAAGTATAATGGTTGATGTAGAAGCAAATCCAAATCGAATAAGGGAGATGAGGATAGAAGCCTATTGTACCTAAAATTAAAATTTTTGCTTCATTAAGGCATTTTGATAAAAATGGTCAAACTCTCGTAAAATGATCGTCAAAAGTTAAAGAAGGTCAAAATTTCTAAAAATAGCAATTTTCTATTTCTATAAATTTTTGAAAAATAAATGAATTATAGGGTTGTTTGGGTTTATTGTCAAAAGGATGCTCACAAAATTTTAGAAAATTTAGAAATTAGGATTTCATGCCCTATTTTTAGGAAAAACCCTAAAAATAGAATCTTTGTAGGAAAGGCTCAAATTGATTTTGATTGGTTGATTTTATGTCACGATCACATTGGTCCGGCCAGAATTTTCAAAAAGTCATTTTTTCTCTAGTGGGCCTATTTCACGTTTTTAGAAGAAAAGTTAGAACCTCTGAGGTCATCAATGGAGAATGGCCAGATACCAGGTGGAAAAATCTAAGTCTTAAACACTGCATAGAATGATCTACAAAAGAAATTGTTCAAAAAATGGTGAATAGAGGAGGGGAATTTTAAAAGTTGAAAATTATAAAAATGATTGTTTGGAGCACAAAAATGCCCCTACTAGCTATGAGTGCCCAAATTTTTAGGTACTCAAAAATGCTTTAAATTTTTGTAGTTGAAAATAGTTTCTTTCTAGATTTCAACAGGATTTCCAACAAATTCATCAACCACTCTAAAGAAATCATCAAATGTCACGAAATACAAATCGAGTGAAGACACACCACGGGAAACAAAAGGGTCACAAGGAAAAGTTGAGGAAAGGGTGCTATCCAAGGGTGCCCAAGATTTCAAGTTGTCAAAAGTTATTTTAGGGTTGACAACTACAAATGGTTTCTTTCCAAATTTGATCAAGCTTTCCAATGAGTTCAACATCTAGGTCACGGGATCTGTAAAATATCTAGAAATGAAAGATCCAACGGAAAATGAAGAAATTCAATTTAAAAACTAACTCTAGTTGATAAAAGTGCCCCTACTAGAGCCATCAAAAGTTACTGTTAGGGTTTGAAAAATTGGTTATTCTTCTCAGAATTCTTCAAGCTTTCCAATGAATCTATTAACCAATTCAACGAATTCATCAACCACCTGAAATTGTAGATCAAGTAGAAATGTCTCATAAAATGGGAAAATTGAAAATCATGAGAATC
The DNA here is from genome assembly GCA_007115665.2 of Sequoiadendron giganteum. Lineage (NCBI taxonomy): Eukaryota > Viridiplantae > Streptophyta > Pinopsida > Cupressales > Cupressaceae > Sequoiadendron > Sequoiadendron giganteum. The sequence continues at coordinate 347,805,152 of CM021109.1, read as the reverse complement.
ATCAAAAAATGGCTAACCCTAGAAAAGAAAAGTGCCCATACAAGCCAGGGGCTCTTAGAAGTTAAGGCATTCAAAACCAATCTTTAGGGTTAGTCACTTCCAAGAGATCCATCCCATATTTAGTCTAGCTCTACAAGGAATCCATCTACTAGCTCAGAGGACCTATCAAATGCCGACAATCAAAGATCGAATGGACATAAAAAATAGTGGAGTCAAGAGCAGAAAAGTGCCTTTGTAGGCCAAGGGCGCCTAGGATTTGAGATAACCAAATACAATATTTAGGGTTTGTAACCTCTAAGAAGTTCATCTTAGATTTCTTAAGGCTTTCCAATGAATCCAGCATCTAGCTCATTGGATCTCTTGAATAGTCAAAAATATAGATCAAGTAGAAAATTCATTTGAACATCAGAAAACATTGAAATTTGAAAAACATCAAAAATGGCTAACTCTGGTGAAGAAAAGCACCCCTACAAGCCAAGGGTGCCAAAGCTTTCAAGGGGGCAAATGTGATTTTTAGGGTTTGCAACCTCTAAGAGATCCTTCTCAGTTTTGATCACACTCTGCAACGATTACGTCAACCAATTCACAAGATCTATAAAACATCTAGAATCAAAGATCAAAAAAAGGTGTTTCATCAAGGAAAAGTTGAAAATCATGAAAAATGTCCTAACAGTGCAAAGTTGGACGTCTTATCTCAAGGAGGCATCCAAGTCAACTTGAGTTAGAAATTTTTTGAAAGATGTATTCATGCTTTAACCACCATGTTTTCTAGGGATTCTTCAAGTTCACAGATATTTTCATGTGATGACTCCTAAATTTAGGGTTTTTGTGAGTTAACAGGTATGTGCAGGATCATCATGGAAAAAATAGGCCCTTAAGGGGTGATGAAAATTCAAATAATCAGAGTTAGGCAACTTGACATAAAAATTTGAATAAGTTATCTATATTATTTCAAAAATATGTAAGAATAGAATCTGTAGCAAATTGAATGTAGTTTCTAAACTACTAGGTTTATTTATTTATTTTAAAATCTATTTGGTAAAAATTTCAAATTTCAAATTTCAATGCACTAGTACTTAAATTTTAGGGAAATAATAAGAAGTAGGTATCTGTCTGACCACCCTAACCACAATAAAATGATAATATTTTTTTATAATATTTTAGATATAAGTAGAGGACTCATGTCCCAATGTGATGCATATTTTTTTGTAATTTTTTCCAAGTAAATAATTAATTATGAATTTTTCATTACAACTTTTAGAAAATATAAAAACTTGTATGTTTGACCAACTTAACTTGGTCAAAACTTTATGAAATTCATTTTTTTTGATCCTATAGTATGCGAAGCATAGAATGTGATACCATTTGAAATCTATAGATGTTTTTCAATCAGCCTATCAATCAGGACTTAAGGCGTAATTCAAATAGAAAATGAATAATAATTATTTATTAAATTCAAAGTAAAGTATAATTTATATTGGTGGAAAGCTGATAATCTCCTTTAAAAGCCCTTTTCATTTCATCAATTTTGGGTAAAACAAAGTCGTCAACCACATGGGCTATCATATCACTTACATATCACCACTTTTTGGTCTATCATGATCCTGCACATACCCTAACTACTTATTTCACCTCCAAACTTTACTTTAGAAGCATTTGGGTGTCTATTCTTCATTATTTTGTAGGTTAGATTCAATGAGAAAACACAAAATTTTCTTCTCAATAGCATTTGGAGGATCAAAAGAAGGTTGTTTTCATAGTTCTTCATAGATTCGAGTTCAGGTTGCACAGAAGAACACTTTTCCATCATCCATCTTTCTAGGGCATCACTTTTTAGAAACAAATTATCATAGTTTTCAACTTCCATTGATTTAGGTCTATTTATTTTTCATTCTTCTCCAAGATTAGAAAAAAATTCGTCAACTTCTTCGACTTCCAGTTTTCTAGGGTTTCTTGCATGTTCGAGAAAAAATAGGTTTTTTCATAAATCTGACAACCTGGGTTTATTTAGCACAAAATTAGAAACAAAACCAAAACCTAATATTTCTCAATGCTATTAGATTTCCACAATCCATATCATCAATGCTATATATTTTTAGATTAGATTATGTGTCATTTTTTTTAAAAAATTATCTTTTTTAGGAACAACTTAGTTTTTTGGAAAACTGACGATTTGGGTCTCTTCAACACACGAGCACCTACAAAACCCATATCTCCAATTTTTCTCAAAAAATTGCTTCGCAACTTTTTTTTTGAGGGGTTCTCACATGGTGAAAAAATCAATTTTTCAAGAAACGGACGATTTGGGTCTATTCAAAACTACATTCTCTACAAAACCCATATCTTAGATTTTTCTCCAAAACTCTGCCCTTTTTTTGAAGAAGATTCAAAATATTTGCCTCTATTACCTCTACTACTTCTAAATTTCAAAAAACACTATCTTTTTTAGGAACAACTTAGTTTTCCAAAATATGGATGATATGGGTCTCTTCAACACATGAGCACCTACAAAACCCGTATCTCTGATTTTTCTCGAAAAAAATTTCTTCACAACTTCTATTTTTGAGGGGGTTCTCACATGTTGGTAAAAACATTAGTTTTTCGAAAAATGGATGATCTAGGTCTATTCAGAATGGCATTCTCTACAAATCCCATATCTCATATTTTTATCCAAAAATCTATCCTTTTCTTGAAGAAGATTCAAAAAAAAATCGTTGTTACCTCTACTACTTCTACTTTTTAGAAAAACTCTATCTTTTTCAGGAACAACTTTGTTTTTCAAAAAATGGACGATCTTGGTCTCTTCAGCACACGAGCACCTACAAACACATATCTCTGATTTTTCTTGAAAAAATTTGCTTCACAGCTTCTATTTTTGAGGGGTTCTCGCATGGTAAAAAATCATTTTTTTCAAAAAATGCATGATTTGGGTCTATTCAAAACGACATTCTCTACAAAACCCATATCTCGATTTTTTCTCCAAAAATCTACCCCTTTTTTGAAGAGGATTCAAAAATTTGCCTCTTCAAAAAACTCTATCTTTTTCAGGAACAACTTAGTTTTTCAAAAAACAGATGATCTGGGTCTCATCAACACATGAGCACCTACAAAACCCATTTCTTTGATTTTTCCCAAAAAAAATTGTTTCGTAGCTTCTATTTTTGAGGGGTTCACATGTTGGTGGAAAAATTATTTTTTAAAAAATAGATGATCTAAGTCAATTCAAAATGACATTCTCTACAAAACCCATATTTCATATTTTTCTCCAAAAAATTTGCCATTTTTCTGAAGAAGATTCAAAAAAATTTCCTTGGCTACCTCTACTTCTACTTTTCAAAAAACTCTCTTTTTTAGGAACAACTTAGTTTTTCAAACAACAGATGATCTGGGTCTCTTCAGCACACGAGCAACTACAAAACCCATATCTCCGATTTTTCCTGGAAATATTTGCTTCGTAGCTTCTATTTTTGAGGGGTTCTCACATGTTGGGTGAAAAAAATAGTTTTACAAAAAAAGGACGATTTGGGTCTATTCAGAATGACATTCTCTACAAAAAATAGTTTTATGAAAAAAGGACGATTTGGGTCTATTCAGAACGACATTCTCTACAAAACCCATATCTTAGATTTTTCTCCAAAAATCTGGCCTTTTTGTGAAGAATATTAAATAAAAATGAGTCTTCTACCTCTACTGCTTCTACTTTAAAAAAAAAAAATTCCCAGGAACAACTTAGTTTTTCAAAAAATGGACGATCTGGATCTCTTTAGCACACGAGCACCTACAAAACCCATATCTCCATTTTTTCCTAAAAAAAATGTTCTATAACTTCTATTTTTGAGGGGTTCTCGCACGTTGGTGAAAAACTCAATTTTTTCGAAAATCAGTCGATCTGGGTTATTCAAAATGACATTCTCTACAAAACCCATATCAAAAAAATTTCCCTAAAAATTTACCCCTTTTCATGAAGAAGATTTAAAACATTTGCCTCTCTTACCTCTATTGCTTCTACTTTTCAAAAAACTCTATCTTTTTCAAGAACAACTTAGTTTTATTAAAAATGGACAATTTGGGTCTCATCAACACACGAGCACCTACAAAACCCATATCTCCGATTTTTCTTGAAAAAATTTGCTTCACAACTTCTATTTTGAGGGGTTTTCACATGTTGGTGAAAAAATCAGTTTTTCAAAAAACGAACGATCTGGGTCTGTTTCAAACAACATTCTCTACAAAACCCATATCTCATATTTTTCTCCAAAAATCTACCCTTTTTTTTGAAGATTCAAAAAATTTGCCTCTACTTTTCAAAAAACTCTATCTTTTTCAAGAACAACTTAGTTTTTCAAAAAAAAGACAATTTGGGTCTCTTCAGCACATGAGCACATACAAAACCCATATCTCTTATTTTTCCCAAAAAAATTGCTATACAACTATTTTTTAGGGGTTCTCGCACATTGGTGAAAAAAATAGTTTTTCAAAAAATGGACGATCTAGGTCTATTCAAAATGACATTCTCTACAAAACCCGTATCTAAGATTTTTCTCCAAAAACCTACCCTTTTTTTGAAGAAGATTCAAAAAAATTGCCAATGTTACCTCTACTACTTCTACTTTTAAAAAAACACTATCTTTTTCAGAAACAACTTAGTTTTTCAAAAAACAGACGATCTAGGTCACTTCAACACACGAGCACCTACAAAACCCATATCTCAATTTTTTCTCCAAAGATATGCCCTTTTTCTGAAGAAGATTCAAAAAAATTGCCTCTATTACCTCCACTACTACTACTCAAAAAATTGTATCTTTTTTAGGAACAACTTAGTTTTTCAAAAAATGGATGATTTGGGTCTCATTAGCAAACGAGCACCTGCAAAACCCATATCTTCGATTTTCTCAAAAAAATTGTTTCACAACTTCTATTTTTTAGGGGTTCTCGCATGTTGGTGGAAAAACCAGTTTTTCAAAAACCAGATGATTTTGGTCAATTAAGAACGACATTCTCTACAAAACCCATATCTTAGATTTTTCTCCAAAAATCTACCCTTTTTTTGAAGAAGATTCAAAAAAATTGTCTTTGCTACCTCTACTTCTACTTTTCAAAAAAATGTATCTTCTTCAAGAACAACTTAGTTTTTCAAACAACAGACAATCTGGGTCTCTTCAGCACATGAGCACCTACAAAACCCATATCTCTAATTTTTCTCGAAAAAAAATTCTTCATAGCTTCTATTTTTTAGGGGTTCTCACATGTTGGTAAAAAAATCAATTTACAAAAAAATGATGATATGGGTCTATTCAGAATGACATTCTCTACAAAAACCCATATCTCAGATTTTTCTCCAAAAATCTGCCCTTTTCTGAAGAAGATTCAAAAAAATTGAGTCTTCTACCTCTACTGCTTCTACTTTTCGAAAAACTCTTTCTCAAGAACAAATTAATTTTTCGAAAAACAAACAATATGGGTCTCTTTAGCACACGAGCACCTACGAAACCCATATCTCTGATTTTTCTTGAAAAAAATTTGCTCTGCAGCTTCTATTTTTGAGGGGTTCTCGCACATTGGTGAAAAGCTTAGTTTTTTGAAAAACAAATGATCTAGGTTTATACAAAACGACATTCTCTACAAAACCCATATCTCGGATTTTTCCCTAAAATTCTACCCTTTTTCCTGAAGAAGATTCAAAATATTTGCCTCTATTACCTCTACTAGTTCTACTATTCAAAAAACTCTATATTTTTTAGGAACAACTTATTTTTTCAAAACATAGACTATCTAGGTCACTTCAGCACATGAGCACCTACAAACCCCATATCTCTATTTTTTCTCAAAAAAAAAAAATTTAGAGCTTCTATTTTTTAGGAGTTCTCGCATGTTGGTGAAAAAGTCATTTTTCTACAAAATGACGATCTGGGCTTATTCAGAATGGCATTCTCTACAAAACCCATATGTCAGATTTTTCTCCAAATATCTGTCCTTTTTTGAAGAAGATTAAAAAAAAAATCCTCTACTACCTCTACTGCTTTTACTTTTCAAATAAATCTATTTTTTTTTCAAGAACAACTTAGTTTTTTTAAAAACAAACGATCTGGTTCTCATCAACACACGAGCACCTACAATACCCATATCTCTAATTTTTCCTGAAAACTTTTGCTTCACATCTTCTATTTTGAGGGGTTTTCGTGTGTTGGTGAAAAAACTAGTTTTTCAAAAACAGATGATCTAGGTCTATTTAGAAAGCCATTCTCTACAAAACCCATATCTCAGAATTTTCTCCAAAAATCTGCCCTTTTTTCTGAAGAAGATTCAGAAAAATTGCCTCTACTACCTCTACTGCTTCTACTTTTCAAAAAAATCTATCTTTTTCAAGAGCAACTTAGTTTTTTTCAGAAAACAGACGATCTAGGTCTCTTCAACACATGAGCACCTACAAAACCCATATCTTTGATTTTTCCCAGAAAATTTTCTCTACAACTTCTATTTTTTAGGGGTTCTCGCATGTTGGTGAAAAAAATAGTTTTTCAAAAAATGGACGATTTGGGTCTATTCAGAATGGCATTCTCTACAAAACCCATTTCTCAATTTTTTCTTAAGAAGATTCACAAAATTTGCCTATGTTACCTCTACTACTTCTACTTTTCATATATTTTTCAGGAACAACTTAGTTTTTTGAAAAACGGGCAATCTGGGTATCTTCAACACATGAGCACCTACAAAACCCATATCTCTAATTTTTCCCAAAAAAAAAATTTTGCAGCTTCGATTTTTGAGGGGTTCTCGCATGGTGGTGAAAAGATCATTTTTTTGAAAAACAGAAGATCTAGGTCTCTCAAGCACACGAGCACATGCAAAATCCATATCTCAGATTTTTCTCGAAAAAATTTGCTTCGTAGCTTCCATTTTTTAGGCGTTCTCGCATGTTTATGAAAAAAATAGTTTTACAAAAATCGAACAATTTGGGTCTATTCAAAATGACATTTTCTACAAAACCCATATCTCAGATTTTTCTCCAAAAATCTGCCCTTTTTTTTTTGAAGATTCAAAAAAATTGCCTCTACTACCTCTACTACTACTTTTCAAAAAACTCTATCCTTTTCAAGAACAACTTAACTTTTCGAAAAATGAACGATTTGGGTCTCTTCAGCGCTCGAGCACCTACAAAACACATATCTTCGATTTTTCTCGAAAAAAATTGCTTTATAGCTTCTATTTTTGAGGAGTTCTCACATGTTGGTGAAAAAATCAATTTTTCAAAAAATGGACAATCCGAGTCTATTCAAAACGACATTCTCTACAAAACCCATATCTCAGATTTTTTCCAAAAATCTGCCCTTTTTCTAAAGAAGATTCAAAAAAAATTCCTTTGCTACCTCTACTGCTTCTACTTTTCAAAAAACTCTTTCCTTTTCAGGAACAACTTAATGTTTTTGAAAAACGGACGATATGAGTCTCTTCAGCACACAAGCACATACAATACCCATATCTCTGATTTTTCTCGAAAATATTTGCTTCATAACTTCTATTTTTAAGGGGTTCTCGTATGTTGGTAAAAAAATACAGTTTTTCAACAAACGGACTATCTAGGTCTATTAAAAACAACATTCTCTACAAAACCAATATCTCATATTTTTCTCCAAAAATTTGCCCTTTTTCTGAAGAACGGTCAAAATTTTTGTCTATGCTACCTCTATTGGTTCTACTTTTGAAAAAACTTAGTTTTTAGGAACAACTTAGTTTTTCAAAAAACAGATGATTTAGGTCTCTTCAGCACATGAGCACCTACAAAACCCATATATCTGATTTTTCTCAAAAAAATTTGCTTCGCAGCTTCTATTTTTTATGGGTACTGACATGTTGGTGAACAAATCAGTTTTTCAAAAATGGAAGATTTGGGCCTATTCAGAACAACATTCTCTACAAAACCCATATCTCAATTTTTTCTCCAAAAATCTACCATTTTTTTGAAGAAGATAAAAAAAATTGCCTATGTTACCTGTACTACTACTTTTTGAAAAACTCTATCTTTTTCAATAACAACTTAATTATTCGAAAAATGGACAACCTAGGTCTCTTCAGCACTCACCTACAAAACCCATATCTCTGATTTTTTCTAAAAAAAAAAATCTTCGCAACTTCTATTTTGAGGGGTTTTTCAATATTGGTGAAAAAAATAGTTTTTTGAAAAATGGACGATCTTGGTCTATTTAGAACGGCATTCTCTACAAAACCCATATCACATATTTTTCTCCAAAAATCTGCCCTTTTCTGAAGAAGATTCAAAAAATTTGCCTCTTACCTATTTTACTTCTACTTTTCAAAAAACTCTTTCAGGAACAACTTAGTTTTTCAAAAAATAGACTATCTAGATCTCTTCAACACACGAGCACCTACAAAACCCATATCTCCTATTTTTCCTATAAAAAAATCTTTGCAGCTTCTATTTTTGAGGGGTTCTCGCAAGTTGGTGAAAAAATCAAATTTTCAAAAAAAAAAATGAGTTGAGTGTATTCAAAACGACATTCTCTACAAAACCCATATCTTAGATTTTTCTACAAAAAACAACTGTTTTTTATGAAGAAGATTCAAAAAATTGACTATGTACCTCTTCTACTTCTAATTTTCAAAAAACTTTATCTTTTTCAGGAATAACTTAATTTTTCGAAAAACGAATGATTTGTGTCTCTTTAGCACACGAGCACCTACAAAACCCATATCTCTAATTTTTCTCAAAAAAAATTTCTTCACAGCTTCTATTTTTGAAGGTTTCTCACATGTTGGTGAAAAAATCATCTTTTCGAAAAACAGACAATTTGGGTCTATTCAAAACGACATTCTCTACAAAACCCATATCTCAAATTTTTTATCCAAAAATCTACCATTTTTTCTAAAGAATATTCTAAAAAAATTCCTTTGCTCCCTCTAGTGCTTCTACTTTTCAAAAAACTCTATCTTTTTCAGGAACAACTTAGTTTTTTGAAAAATGAACGATTTGGGTCTCTTCAACACATAAGCACCTACAAAACCCATATCTCCGGTTTTTCGAGAAAAAATTTGCTATGTAGCTTCTATTTTTTAGGGGTTTTCACACGGTTAAAAAATCAGCTTTTCGAAAAATGGATGATCTCGGTTTATTCAGAATGACATTCTTTACAAAACCCATATCTCAGATTTTTCTCCAAAGATTTTCCCTTTTCTGAATAACATTCAAAAAAATTGCCTCTACTACCTCTATAGCTTCTACTTTTCAAAAAACTTCTTTTTCAAGAACAAATTAGTTTCTCAAAAAATAAATGATTTGGGTCTCTTCAACACACGAGCACCTAAAAAACCCATATCTCCATTTGTTCTAAAAAAAGTTTGTTTCGCAACTAATATAAGAGGGATTCGCTGCTCACGAGTCTCTTTGTTCTGAAGAGATCACCAAAGAACGAACTGCCCTTATACACCTCAACTTGAACGAATCGATGAGACTGTAAAGGGAAGCGGGAAAATGATCTTAGACCCCGAGAGAGCAAGACTTCGAGACTTTCACCTCTAGCTAAGGAGCTCTCAGCAAAAAGACGTCAACGCAACTTTAGGATGCCAGCGCAGCACGGTGTCGTCTAAAAGACGCACTGGCGTCCTAAGACGTGAAGAACTCAAGAGCTCACTTTTGGACTTAGGTCAAAAACGTGCAAGACCAGATAACCAACATAAAGCTAAAAACTAAAGGAAAACATAAGGAACCCGAGACGAGATTACCTTCGTGCATCTGAGCCTTTATTCCCAACTTCACTTTGTAACCTGCACATAGAAGATCAAGGAGAAAAGGTTGGGGCTATATAGGGGTCTGCCTTAGTTAGACCCCCATTTTGGTGTTCCCACCTCCATAGACAGCCAGGTTTGGAAAAGAGTGTAAACAAAGCGTGTAGTGAAATCAAAACCCACTTTGGAGTAGAGCTTGCACCACAAAGTAGTAAATGAGCTAGTAAGAAAGAACGATGGGGAGAGAGAGTGTTAGCCACGGGTCAAGACCCTCTTCCAGAGCACACGGGCGCACCGCTATGTGCTTGCTTGAGAGATGGTAGCTTGTTGAGAGCCTGTAGCTACTGGAGGGACCTCAGTCCAACATGGCTTAACCTGTAAAAGTATTGCTATTCAAGGATAGAGCTTACTTAAGACTAGAGCAAGTAGTGATAATGCTTCAACTGATGACTTCCAACCCCAAAATGAGAGCTAAAAGGGGGTTTTCATGCATGCAAGGGCAGCACAGATCCGTTTCACTCGAGACCTAACTGCTAGGACATGTGTCCAAAGGGTCAGGGTTCTAGATCGTCATTTCAAACTCGAAAAACCGCCAGGACACTAGCGTGTCACGCAGGCATCCAAAGCCTAGATTTTCAAGAAACGCCTTGTTAGGCTTTTGTCGTCTCGCCATGTGTCCACATGGAGTTAGAATCATGAAATTCTGACTCATGGGGTTTTTCCATTAATGTTTCTAAGGTTTCATAAATGTTAGGAAAATGCGAAAATGTGGAATTCCCCTAGGTGCAATTCTACGACATTACATTTTTCCCCCACTTTAGTGGGCTCGATTTTGGAAAAAAATACCCCCACTAAAGTAGAGAAAAAAAACTTCACCCAAATTCTAGATTTTATGGAAATGTGTGCTAAAGAGAGGGACCATAGAGGTCACTGAGGTCAAGCTAACCAGTATTGAGGATGCCCCCAGCTTCCGAGCTCAACAAATAGCAACACAACGGTCGCAAAAATTGTTCAAAACTATATCTTGCAAAAACTAAAATTTTGAGTCAGTTTCAAATTTTTTGAAGAAACTACCATAGAGAGAAGAATGATCACGAAAAATTCGTCGATAATATGATCAAGAGGTGACTATATGCCCCCTCCTAACTTTTCCCCTAGCATGGTGTGGTAAAGTCAGGAGAAACTAAGGTGTCACAAACTCTAGGAAAAATGGGCCCTGGGGGCTTATATATACCTAGGTGGGCCCCTAGAAGGGTCATTTTCACTATTCACTGCAAGCAAATTGTTGACAAAGTGAGAAAATTCAGCAAAATGCCGAGCAAGAGAGAGTACGAGGCACCGAGGCTAGAGCAGCTACGTGAGGACATCGTCGAGGGTCACGAGGTGGACCAAGTAGGCCTCTAAGCCTCGTTTTTCATGCATTTTAGTTCATTTTATGCATTTTTCCACTTGTCGAGGTGCGCAGGCGTCCTAAATTTGTGTTTGTGTTCTCTTTCCATGCTATCATCCATGAAACACGTTGGGGTTCCCGATCTACGCTATCATCCTAAGGACGTGTTGGCGTCCTCCAGGCGACCATGGCGGCCAGGGATGCAAATGCAGCGCACAGACATCTGCGCGACACGTATGTGTCCATCAACATTTTTCCTTTCTCTATGATGTTTCTGACTTAGAACTTTGTATTCTTTGCATGACTATTCAGAGATTTGAGAGCATCCCGGAGGGTGAACATTTTGACTCGTCTGCGAGCAGAGGGACCGCCTTTCTCAGGATGAGGTCACACACCTGGAGTAGGTCGGTCTCTGGTATGTATTCACTATGCAAGAGATTTGATACCATAAGAGGATGCTCAACCCTCTGATGGAGTGGTGGGATGCCACTATATCATCTTTCCAGCTTCCATTGGAGAGATGACTATCACCCTTGAGGACGTCTATCAGATCCTCAGGTTACCCATCCGTGGATGGTGGGTGGTCCTAGATGACACCTGATCAGCATGGGAGTGTAACGAGGCATCCTCTACTACATAGGGAGGACAAATGGCGGCAATGGTACTGGGCATATCTATACTCATTGGTATGACTAGGCAAGGACCACAGCATCGTCGCTTCACCAAGTGATGGTTGTCACAATCGCCTTCCACATCACCATAGATGGGCGGGGCTCACAACTTCACAAAGTTCTCATCCCTATCATCAGGGAGATGATTGAGCATCAGACTATTTTTGCCTAGGGGCGCAGCATGTTGGCGCACCTATACCAAGAGCTTGGGCAGTACGTGCACTATGAGTACCGCAGTCTTACAACATTCACACTTTTGCAGGTGTGGGCTTTCGTCCACATCATGTGCACCTGGCTAGTCAGTTTTCCCCAGCAATGATTGTATCAGATCCCTATGGCCCACTAGTATGATATGATAGGCCAATGGAATTTTCGGGACCTCCAATTTTGGAGGCTATAGTTAGACATTGTCATTGCGAGTGAGGTTCGCTGGAGATCCTACCGTTATTTTACGTGGGTCGATGACAATAGGTTCCTGAGGAACCTACAACGGGACCATTTTTTGGTTGGTCACCATGATTTTATTATTGTTCCTTATTACTAGATTCAATTCATGCGGCAAGACGACCGTATTCAGATCATACCGTCTGACATGCCCACATACACCAGGGCACACCACAGTGCAGCCTGGGTAGGTGATTGCCATCGCCCTTCTATTACAGACATTGTCTTCTTGGACGATGATGAGCCCGACCATGATCTGCCAGCCATGGTAGTGGAAAATAATGTTGCGATGGCAGTAGATTTCACACGGTGGTGGGAGAGGCACACCCTACTCTAGTTTTTGGTGAGGGTGCCCCGAGAGGGGACCCAAGCCCACACGAAGATGTGCCCCACCAGCCACCACAGGGCAAGAGGAGAGGTCGCCAGCAAGGCGGCATGGAGGAGGAACCGACACAAGAGAAGGAGCTGACACATGAGGAGGAGGAGGCTACACCTGTGAGGCTGGGGTGGCAGAGGAGATCATCTTCCCCTGCAACTAACCCTATTTCATCAATGCCACCAGCCTCCACCATTCCAGCTGCAACAATACTAGTGTAACCAAGGTCGGCCACCGATACCGGCAGCGCAGGCCCTAGTGTCGACCCACACCCTAATCCCACATGGCAGCCAGGGGATCCAGGTATACATAGTACATCATTTTCATGTTCATGCTTTTTACCTCTTTGTGTATGATTATATATATGTCATGTGATACTGATTCATGTTTCTCTCTTTGTGATTGCAGAGGACGCACAGGGATGGACTGGGCTCATAGCTCAGTGTATTTCAAACGTGGCCCCTTCCATGCCTATCCAGGGGACAGTCCTCGAGGCCTACTGAATAGTTTCAATAGGGAGGCATGCCCCCACTTTTGAGACAATAGCGCGTCTGAGGAGTGCGTACAAGGAGTGGGGCGCAAAGGTCATGCAACTGACTGCAAAGATGACGGCCACTCGAGGACAGCAAGATCAGTTATCGAGGGAGCTGCAGATGGTGCTTGTTGAGTGAGATGCGGCAATGAGGCGGGTTGATTCCACCAAGGTGGCACGTGATGCTCTTCAGAGCCGCATCGATGAGCTCAACGTGCAGCCGACAGCTGTGATCCTAGCAGATGTTCAACGGCTGCAATAGGAGCTAATCTAAGTGAAGATGGACATTTATTCCCTGAAGGGGGAGCTCAGATGGATATAGGTGGGATAATCTGCATCATGCTCACACTGATCCCATTCACAAACCATCGTGCAGCCTCCTCCTAGAGTACTAGAGTGGCCACCTAAGCCAGAGAGCTCAAAGAGCCATGCACCATAGGGATGTGAGTCCCTCTTCTTGAATATCATTTTTGTAGCCAGATATAGACACATATACATACTTGTAGATCTTTTGTATAGACACATATTCAGTAGCCACTCATTTTTTATAGCAATGGCCCGATACATGTACATGACATTTGATTCATACATTGGACATATATATATCAGTTTCAGTATCATGGCTTTGTTTATGTGTATGTTTTCCATTTTCATGTATGCTCATGCTATGGGTGTTACTTATATGGATGAATGTTTTCATTAGATGCTAATCATGATTTAATTAAATATGCTTGGGTACATGTTAATTAAATACTATGATGATCTAATTACTTTAAAAGATGTAATGTGATGTATGGATACATAGCATAGTTCGACACGTATATGTATATTTTATGACACACACACATGGTCACGTCATAAACACAAAAAAAATTGTAATGTGAAAATGAGAAAATGTCAATATATGCAGTATTACTACCTTTTAGGGATAACACCACACATGTGAAACATTAGGACACTACGCATAGTATCGACGAAGATGCATCACATTAACATGATCTTTTAAAGGTTTATAATCCATAGGCACCCGAACCATACACAGAAATCACGATGTAAGGATCTAACCAGTTAGGACTAAACTTTCCCTTCTGATTAGGTGGTGCATTTACATTCTGCTAATTTTTGTATAGAACTAGGTCTCCTAGCTTAAAGGTCCTAAGAAGCACACCTTGATTATACTATCTAGATAGTGACCGCTAATAAGCTTTAAGATGATTGAGGGCATGTAAATGGAGCTCACCGAGCATCTCCAGCTAATGCAAATGGTTAATTCTGTAGGTTTCATCATCAATTAATCATCTAAGGGAAACCTGCAAAGATGGGATTTCCAACTCCAAATGCATGATAGCTTCGGTGCCATGCACAAGGTTATAAGGTGTTGTTCCCGTTGTCACACAAACACTCGTGCAATAAGCCCACAAAGCATATGTTAACTGAATATGCCAATCTTTACCATGTTTCTTAACTATTTTATGAAGAATGAGTTCAAGTGTTTTATTACAAGATTTCGCTTGGCCATTGGATTGTGGATAGTACGATGTGGAAAACCTCTATTGGACATGAAATTTCTCCAAGAATTTCTTTACTTCCTTGTTTTTAAATGGTGTACCATTATCAGAAACAAGTGTAGCAGGCAATCCAAAACAAGAGATGATGTTGTTCAAGAGGGAGCTATAGATAGTTTCAGCATTCATGGATTGTAGTGGAATAGCTTCGACCCACTTTGTGAAATAATCCGTAGCGGTAATGATAAAGGTATGTCCTTTGGAAGAAGGAGGTGATATTTTTCCAATAATATCCAACCCCCATTTTGCAAACAGCCAAGGAGAAGTTTGATTATCCAACTCTTGAGTAGGAGCATGGATAAGATGGCTATGTTGCTGACATTGAAGGCACTTCTTGACAAAACCAAAGGAATCTTGTTCTATTTTTTGCTAATAGTATCCCATGTATACCAGTTTCCTCACCAAGGATCTACCATCGAAATGTCCATCCCTAGAGCCCGAGTGGGCTTCTTTAAGGGCAAGGGGTATTTCCACTTTAGTGAGGCATCTTAGCAACAAGCCGTTATAAGATTTTTGATAAATAACATCAAATAAGATGACATAACGAGCTGAAAGCTTTCGTATACGAGTGCGATCATTTTTCGTCGCATCATCAAAAAAGTTTCCAATCTTTAGGTAATTGTAGATACTAGAGAACCACTCTCCCGAGTTTACATGGAAGCAAGCCAGAGCCTCATGCTCGGGTTGGTCGGAAACCACTAGGGTTCGTGCAACCTAAACCACAAAGTGATATTTATTTGTATATTCTTTTGAAGGTACTAGGGAAGTAGTGCTTGCAATCGCATCTGCATGTCTATTTTCTCTCTTAGGGACACTATTTTTTGTGAAAGAGGAAAATTGATTAAGCAAAGACAAAGAGAGGTCTTGGTATCGAGACAATCTAATTTTTTTAGCTTGATAAGTTCCCGTGATCTGATTCACAATAAGTTCAGATTCACCTAGTATATGAAGATGTTTCATCTTTAGTGCAATTGCTGCGCATAAGCCATCAATGAGGGCTTTGTACTCAACAATATTATTAGTGCAAGGAAAATCTAATTGAAAGGACGAAGGGACCGGTTTTCCTTTAGGCGATATCAGGACCACACCCGCTCTAGAACTAGTCTAACACCTTGATCCATCGAAGTACATCTTCCATTCAAGTTCATAGTTAATTGTGAAAATATTCTCATCAGGAAACAGATCCAACCCAGGGAAGGAGCTAGATGAGGGAGCATCTTCTAATTGGTTATCAACTGCTTGACCTTTTATCGAATACAAGAGCAAGGAATTATTTTTCCATGGATGAATAACGTGTTTCATAATCAAGAAGGACGTGGCTAATGTAGTGGACCACTCTCTCTCTTCCTGCGTCATCATACTGAGCTAGCAGAGTTGCCAAAGCGTATGGTGATGCAGCAAGGTAAACTAGAAAGGGTCTATCTTGCATAGCCTACATCAATATAGGGGGGTTAGTCAAATAAGCTTTGATGGATTCAAAATATTTCTAACATTCTTCATCCCATATGAAGCGAACATCCTTTTTCAATAAGGGAGTGAAAGGGAGGGTACGATCAGCCAACTAAGATATGAATCTACGAATTGCCTGAATCTTCCCCTGTAAACTTTGCAACTTGATGATGTTCCTTGGTGGAGGCATGTTAACAATAGTGTCAATATTATTCGTGCCAACTTTGATTCCACGATAAAAGACTATAAACCCAAGAAGCTTGCCAGTGTCTATGCCAAAGACACACTTATGGGGATTGAGCCTCATCTTGTAAATTTGAAGTCTTTCAAAGATAAGATGAAGGTTTTTCACGTGATCTTGATGATTTACAGACTTCACCAAGATGTCATCAACATAATCTTCTAAGATTTTATGAATTAAATCATGGAATATCAGGGTCATCACTTGTTGGTAAGTCACTCCCGCATTCTTCAACCCAAAGTGCATGACAACATAGTAGAAAGTACCCCAAGGGGCAGTGAAGGTTGTCTTGTACTAATCATCTGGGTTAATATGGATCTGATTATAACCCGAGAAGCCATCCATAAAAGATAACAATGCATGGCTTGTGGTCGAGTCCACAATCATATCTATATTAGGTAGCGGAAAATCATCCTTAAGAGAAGCCTTGTTAAGGTCTTGAAAGTTAATACATATACGAATACGACCGTCAGGTTTTCTAACAACGACTATATATAAGATCCAAGGAGAATAGTCAATAGGATGGATAAAGCCTACTTTCAATAGCTTTTCTATCTCAGTCTTGACCATTAGAGCTACCTTGGGATTGATCTTTCAAATTTTCTGCTTAACCAGCTTAGCATTGGGACATAACACAATATTATGGACCACTATGGATTCATCAATAGTGGGCATATCCTCATACGTCCAAGAAAAGATATCAAGATGAGTACATAAGTGAGCAGAATGTTCATATGCTTCCTCGGAAGAGAGACACTTCCTAATCTTGATTACCTTTTCTAAAGACTTAGGATCCACGGGAACTTTGACAGTATCTCCTTTAAGGAGAATATTGTGATCCTTGGGATGAGATATCAGAACAACATCACTGACATTAGATAGAGGTCTTCCTCATCAATTCTCAGAATGGACTCTCCGAAGTATGCTTGTTTATGTAAGCGGTATGAGAATCGTTTCTTGTGATGATAGGGAGGAAACAAAGAATAAGCACCTAGAAATTCCCTAACACTTCACACGAAGAGAAGACATCCACAGGAACCTTCTTGGTTTCTCCCCTTTCTCCTATCAACTCGAGATGGACCAAACTAATATGCATGACTTTGTTTACTATGACGGCAAGGCCATTGGCGTAGGGGTGACCTTGCTTCATATTTGGGTGTGGGAGAACATTGTTGTGCTCCGACCGATCGTACAAATGGCAAATGTTGAGCCAAATGATCATGTGATCTAACAGTATAGAAATACTATTACTCTGCAGCACACTGGATAGATTGAATTCTTGTACTAGCGACTAGTTATTGATGACATGATAGTTTTCTGATGGCGAACCTGGCTATAGATGCCAACATGGTATGACAATGCTCAACAATTATTCTTCACCAAGTTAACCTGATACATGCAGGGTCACGAGCATACCATCATTGAGAGATATTTACCAGACAGGGTGGCTCGACAGTTTGGGGAGCCATAGGATAGGCCATATGACACATACAAGACCATTTTTTCTAGGTCGGCTCGAGAGGTTCCCACATTGGGACCTACTATTCTAGCCCTAGAGGTAGTAGAGAGGTTTAGACAGTTGACAGCTCAACCATAGGCCTATGATCAAGGTTGGGTGATAGCATCAACTATTCTTGCTTATGATGCATGGTTCACACCTCCTCGACATTTGAGAGATCTAGCAAGGGCTCCTCCATGAGGGAGGCCTAGAGGGAGAGGTGTAGGCAGGGGTAGAGGATACATATAGGATCAAGTTGGCTAGGATGGACATGATGGATAGGTGTTGGGGGCTCCACCAGTTGGACAACAAGTTCCTCAACTTCAGGTGTAGGTTTAGTGTGGGGTTCAGCTATAGGTTGTATAGTAGCAGGCAGTGCTGCCACTGCCACCAAATTCTAGAGATGCACAGATACAATAGTTGTAATAGTAGGTGCAGACTTTGATAGGTGAGCAGGATCAGGCCCACCAGCATATTTTAGCTATTACTACTAAGCGGGACTAGGCCACACAATAGGTGGTGGCTATGAGCATAGAGAGAGACCATGTCAGGCAACAGTTACAGGTTGTGACTACTGAGAGGGATCATGAGATTGGTCGATGCCACTAGATAGAGGCCATGACAGCAATAGCATAGGGTCGAACAGTCTCAATGAGATTGTATAGAGAGGTAGAGGTCATGACATAGGCCGCATCTTATAGGATGCATTACCACCAGGATGTATCACATGAACCTAGACAGCCTGACTTTTCATAGCACAGTAATGCATGGCCGAGAGCTGAGGAATAGCCAAAGAGGTGGGCCGGAGAGGGGAGCAGCCATCAAGGCTAGCTTTCGGTATAGACACTTTTTGATATTTTGTTGCTCAATTATTTGATACAGATATACATTCATGGGCTCGTTTTTGATAGCCTTTTGGCTATTGTATTTATGATCGATATACATACACTGATCTAGATTTGTACCAAGACATTCATTTTTTGATATATATGATATACATATGGATTTGATATGATGTGTTCATTTTATTTCATGTTTATGATAGATGGATGCAATTATGTGCTTATATATATATATATATATATTGTTGGAGATACCCCCGAGGTGGTCCCCTCTAGCTTAGCAGCCAAGGTTTGAGGGGTATCCATTCCACCAAAATCTACTCAGGGCATGATCCTGACCTCATCCCTTTTTAGGCATCAAGGCTTTGCACTCAACAAGACTTGATCCCTGGTGGGCTCATTCTGAACCTTCCAAATTCACCAGTAGACCAAGGGTCCATTGACTATGTGTTTATATTTGATCATGTATGGATGCAATTTATTTATGCCTATGTGATGATGAGATGCTATGGATGCAAAAAAAAAAATTCTAGTATTCTTTTCACGATATGCTATGATGTGCAAACATTTATGCTATGATCATGTATGCAAATGTTATGGATGCATTTATTTTTGTGTATTTTCTATGCAATTTTATGATGAAATGATGATGTATTCCTATGGATGGATGAATGGTTAATGTGATGCTTATGCTATATGTAATGCATGTATGATATGCAATGTTTTAAGATGCTTAGAATAACAAATCTATATTATTTATCACAACTTAAATGATGATGCAAAATGTATGATGTGATATGCAATGATGATGCTGATGGATGCTTTATGATTATGCTATGATTATTAGATGCATGTATGTTGATGATTTGTGGATGCAAGATGGATGCATTTGATGTTTTTGTTAACAATCATGATACCGGGTTAGCACAGAGAGAATATAGAAGAATAAAGAATGACTTGACCATTGATTTTGATTATTGCTTCAAAAATCCAACAATTCCATGATCTGTTGAGACTTTACTAGAGATGGTGGCGAGACAATGCAAGATGCGGGATGAATGCGGGATGATGAGTTGCTCACATTCCAGGATTGGTATTTTTTTCATTCCTTATTGTTTGCTATAACACATAGACACGATGCATCAAGGTATTGATAACCAGGATGGCGTTGTATCTAGTTTAATGGATTTTGACTCTACAAAAAGATAGGATAGTTCTTGTTCACATCTTGACATATAGAAACCTCATCAGAATGCAAGTCAGAAGCTTAGAATACATTAGACCAAAGCATACACAATAGTCAACAACATACTCCAAACAACCTTCCTACACACAACTAAGCAAGTATTCGCCAAGATTATTTTACAAGAATATCCACAAGCACAGCAAATGAAAGATCATGATCGATGCCCCATTCCTTTCTCTCTAAATTATTTTGATAGACATCATTGAGAGGTTCTTGGAATGGGTCATTAAGATAAATCATAAGAAAATATTAAAGACAAACAGTCAGTGCTATCTATATCTCTTGCCTGTTTAAATTTAGCTAAGTTGATTTATGATACTAATGCCCATTGTAGGAAGGATACATCCTAGGACATGTAGATAAAATGGTTGTTTTATGTCAGAATGATGATGAGTTTTATGATAAGCCGTTGATACAAACTTCACTGACACATTTACCTATGATCTAGACTTTAGATTTTGACACTTAGGTTCTCACTTTACGACTAGCCACACATGCTTTCTACTTGTTTTGCCAAAGGGTGTAGGTGATGAATGATTTATTATGGGTGAAGGTTTATTATGGATGAAAGTGAAATGGGATGGATGGTTTTGGGTTTTTTTGGAATATTTCAATGTTTTTGGTATTTTCAAGATCTTTTGAGGCTATTTTTTGGTCTTTTTGAAAGTTTATGCGAATGTTTAGGTTTTTTATTATTTGAGGCTTTTCAAGATTTTTTGAGATTTTTGAGGCTTTTTAGGTCTTTTGAATGTTTTCTAATGTTTTTGGATTTTCAATTTTCAAAGTTTTTGGGTTTTCTAAGATTTTGAATGTTTAAGGCTTTTCCGATATTATTTGGATTTTTAGGGATTTTTAAAATATTTGAATGTTTAGGGGATTTTCGAGGGTTTCAACCAAGAACCTAACCTAAAAGACCTATCTTAGGGGGTCTTAGAGGCTGATCAAAGATAAGACTTGCCTACGTTATACACAGAGAGACCACGTAGTTCAATCTACTCGACCTATTAATAGAATGAGATATTAATAGGTGATGGAAAGTTAGTTTATTATGATGGACTCCTAAAGGACTGACATAGGGTGTCTCGGGGGCACATTAATGATGGCCTTGCCTACGTTCAAGCTCAGAGACAACGTAGTTTGACAAGGAAACTATTTTTGGATTTTTTATTTTTGACCTTTTTAGGGATTTTGATGTTTTTTGAATGTTTTGGATTTTGCCTTTACAATTTTTTGAATGTTTTGGATTTTAGCGGTACAAGATTTTGCAAATATTTTTGGATTTTCTAATAAACATTTTATAAATGTTTTGGGATTTTTGATGAGATTTCCAAATAACCTCAAGATATACAAGAACTCAATATGATCCATAATGTATTTCCCCCAGCGTGACATGTTAGACTAATTCAATATAGGTAGGACAAACTAACCTATGGAATATGCCAAGTAGTACTAAAGAGATACGATACCTCATAACATTAAGCTATGATAAGGACGTGGATGAACAATGGATGAATGGTGGTGCAAAGAATGGATGGAGGTGCTTTATTTACGCAAGGCGCCTATTTTTCAGGTTTTCACCAAGGTACTTTTCCGAAGCCCCACCAAAGTGGTTTTCACTAGAGGATGATTTTTTTATTTACTTTTTTTAATCATTTTTCTCATTGTTTTGATTTTTTTGTATTTTTCAGGTTTATACCCTTCAAGACTAGGCATAAAACTTTTTGAGATGCAAGTTGTTAGTTAGCTCTTGCAAGGGTTCACCTTTAGGTCTTGATAGTTGATATTCTCCTGATCCATAACTTGTTGTGACAACAAAGGGACCTAACTAGTTAGGCTCAAACTTTCATTTACTGTCCTGATCTGGTAGATTCTTTTGATTCTACTTTAGGACAAGATCCCCTACCTATGAAGACCAAAATTTGATCTTCTTGTTATAGCTCCATTTTAGTCAGTTTTGAGATGCTTGCAAGTGATTGAGGGCGTCAAGATGATGCTCATCTAGGAATTCTAGCTCATTCAACCAAGATACTTTGTATTCTTCACCGATGATCAGGTTCTGTAGTGACACACAATGATGGGAGCTCAACCTCAATAAGCAGGATAGCTTCTGATCCGTAAACCAAGGAGAAAGGGGTTGCATCTATTGGCGTGTGGATATTGGTTCGATAGGCCCAAAGAGTAGGATTTAACTTCAGATTCCAATCACAACCACCTTCGTTGACTGTTTTCTTCAGGATTTTTAGGATAGTTTTGTTTGTAGCCTTTGCCTGGTGGTTTCCTTGGGGATAATACAGGGTGGAGAATTGGTGTTGGATGTTGAATCTTTGACATAGTTCTTTCACATCCTAATTCTTAAAGGGTTTTCTATTGTCTAAGATCAAGGTTTGTGGGACACCATAACGACAGATGAGGTAGTTTAGGATAAACTTTGCAATTTTCTTCCTCGTTATGTAGTTCATAGGAATGGCTTCTACCCACTTAGTGAAGTACTCAATGGCGATTATGATAAACTTGTGGCCATTAGATGAGGTTGGGGTGATTTTTCCTATGAGGTCAAGTCCCCACTATGAAAAAGGCCAACGTGTGATCATTGGTTGCAATTCTTGAGTTGGTGCATGAATCAAATCTCCATGTTGTTGACACTGGACACACTTCTACACATACTGATGAGCTTCCTTTTCCATGGTTGGCCAATAGTACCTTATCCTCAACAATTTCTTAGCTAACTCATACCACTAGAAAGGGAACTACATATGCCATCATGTACTTCTGTTAAAGTGGTTAAGGCTTCCTCTTGGTTGATACATCGCAGTAATGTTCCTTCGATGCTTCGATGGTAAAGGTTATCACCTAGCATCACAAATTGGGATGCCTTTTTAACAAAGGTCTTTTTAAAGTTTGAGGTGATATAAGATGGGAGAGTTCCTCTTCTTAGATAGGTAAAGATATTATGATACCATGAGGATCTAGGACTAATAATGACACATGTGAATTCAAATTCAAGGATTTTGAAAGTCACTATGAGAAGTTGTTCTACCAAGAATTTGCATTGGAGGATGTTGTTCAGCATGTCCAACAATGATCTGATTGTCTCCATGGTGTTTGTTGCTTTGTTGTTCATGCGAGGAATCTGCTCAAAACTTATGTCTATAAAGAGATCTTTGAGATTCTCTACCTTCTTGTAAGGGGTAATCTTATCATCCTTAGTTTGGTAGTCATCATTGACTTGGTTGATAACTAGTTGTGAGTCTCCATAGACTTTCATCTCTTGAATATACCACTAAACCACTATCCTTAGACCTATGATTAGGGCTTTGTATTCAACAATATTGTTAGTGCAAGGAAATGATAGCCTGTATGAATTTGGGATACAATCACCTTGAAGGGTGATGAAAATAATGTCTGCTCTGGATCCATGTTGGGTGAACGATCCATCAAATTACATCTTCCACTAAGCTGTAAGTTTGATAAGAAACACTAATTTGTTAGGAAACTCATATATCAAGGGGTTCTCTGCATAGATAGGTCATTCTTCTAGTTGTTTTGTGATTACCTTATGCTCCACATATTCTATGTCAAGTTCAATTAAGATCATCACCTATTTGGCCATTCTCCCTACGCGAGTTGCTTTGGATAACAGGTATTTCAATGGGTCTATCTTTGCAATGAGCTTGATTTGATGTGACAGCATGTAATGCCTGAACTTTTGTGAAGCAAAAAATACTAATAGGCATGCTTTCTCAATAGGTGAATAGTTCATTTCATAACCCACCAAGGTTTTGCTGATGTAGTAGATAGCCCTTTCTTTTCCATTTTCATCATGTTGTGCTAGAAGAGCTCCTAATGTTGTTGATGTTGTTGAGATATATAAGATTAGTGGTTTGTTTGGTATTGGTAGCATGAGGACTGGAGGTGTTAGTAGATAATATTTGGTCTGTTGGAAAGCTTTATCACATGTTCCATCCCATTTGTAGGTTATCCCTTTGTGGAGAAGATGCGAAAAGGGGTGGATTTTATCTAATAGCTATGTTATGAACCTTCTAATGGATTACAATCTTCCTTGTAATCCTCTCATCTGCTTCAATGTTTGCGGTAGTTCCATGTCAAGGATTTCTTTTACCTTTATTGGATCAATTTCTATTCCTCTTTGTGAGAAAATGAAGCCAAGAAGTTTCCTTGATGTAACCACAAAGATGCACTTTTTTGGATTCAATCGTACCTTGTATTCTTCAAGCCTATCAAAGATGGGTCCTATGGCTTGTATATGCTCACTCCTTTTCCTTGATTTTTCCAAAATATCATCCACATAATCTTCAACTATTTTTTGGATCATGTCATGGAACATGAGGATCATTTCTCTTTTATAGGTTGCTCCTACATTATTTAACCCAAATAGCATCACATTCTAGCAATATGTTCCCCATGGACAAGTGAATGTATTTTTATGTTGATCCTCCTTGGCGATAATGATTTGATTGTAGCCTAAAAAACCATCCATGATTGATAGAATTTCATGCCTCGTTGTTAAGTCCACAATGAGGTCGATCTTAGGAAGAGGGAAATCATCTTTAGGGAATGCTTTGTTAAAGTATTTGAAATCAATGTAGATCCTGATGCCCCCAGTGGGTTTTAAGACTGGTACCAAGTTTGAAATCCACTTAGGATAATCTATCGGTCAGATGAATCCAACGTCAAGAATCTTTTGTAACTCTAGTTTCACCAAGAGTGTTATCTGAGGGTGCATCTTCCTTAACTTCTTCTTGACTAGCTTGGCTTCAGGATAGACTGCTAAATGATGCACAACTACTTCAAGATCGAGCCTTGGCATATCTATGTATTACCATGCAAAGTTATCTCTCCACTCTTTCAGGAATGCTCCTAGGTTTTGTTCATCATCCAATAGGGATTCAACATAGAAAGTGATCTTGGGTGCTTCTTTTGTTCCCACATTGACTGGAGTAGCCTTTTATGCTAGCACTGCTAACTTTTCGGGATGCATTGCACTAAAGGGGAGATTGAATCCCTCATCCTTGGGTGCCTCAAAGAGGTTTTCACCCTCAGATATGTCCTTTTTTTTTACTATTTTAGGATTGAAGAGAGTTCCATAGTGTGGTTTTCACTCAAGGATCTACATGTTAGTTGCATTTCATCAATTTTGTGACTAAAGGATTCAATTGTCTCCCCATATTATGACCCTATGTCTAGCTCTATGTCAAAAACTGCTTTGTAATCTACCCATGATAGGTTGTCATGGAGTCCATGAATTCTAAGATTGCTTCATCATTTTCAAATAAATCAAAAATTGGTGGTCCTTGTTGGTCCATATCAATAAGTTGTAGGTATACTAGGCGTAGTTCAATTGGTTGATTACTTGGAGCAAAGGATGTAATGGATATCATGAAGAGAGATTTATTTTCAAATAGGTCATAAACATCAAGGGTTAAGTCATCTAAAGTCGTATCACATAGTGTAGGTAACCAAGAGGAAGCCTCAACTCATTTAGTGGAAGTACCTTTGCCAATAAGGGTGACCTTGCTAGTAGTACAACCTAGACCAAGATTCTCTAATTGTTTCTCAGGAACCATAGGTTCTAGCAAGCCATTATCGTTTTGTCCTAGTTTCTCATTCTTGTTATATAACCCATCCTCTTCATCCACATCCATGAGTACCACAAGTATGCCCTCCTTCTAGCGCCATAATGTGAGACGAGGATTGTCAGGGTGGGTCAATTACGCTTGATCCATGATAAATCAAAGCATAATTTATCCACTAAACCTCAATCTTACAAAAAAAATCATTCAAATTGAAAGCTTAAACTAAGCATTTATTGAAACTGAAAAATACAAACTACAAAAGCAATTAAATTCCTACTCTAACCCATTTGAAACTTATCTCATTTTGGAATTGGTGTCATGTTGATGTGGAACAACGCCCCCTTCCCAATCTCATGATCAATGAGCCTATTTCAATCAATTCTATGGAAAAGAATCGATGAAACCATTGTGATAAATGGATGAAAAATTGATTTATGCTAAAAAGAACATGGCGTAAGCTAGATTAACATGATTTTATGCTAAAAATGATCTAATTATACAATTGCTAAGCTAATATAAGATAATTCTAAACTAAAATATTCAAACCCTAATTTATAAACAGGCTAAGTGGATGCATGGAAGCCATTAATGGAAGCTTAAAGCTATTATGCAACTAAAAATGAACTAAAACAAGATAAAATTGAGTAAAGTGAGAGTGTGAATGCAAGTGAATTCAACAGCATAAGTTTGCAATTGAAAGATGGATGATATTCAACAGCATAAGTTTTCTCTGAAAAGGATGATATTCAACAGCATAAGTTTGCTCTGAAAAAGATGAATGATATTCAACAGCATAAGTTTGCTTTGAAAAAGATGAATGATATTCAACAACATAAGTTTTCTCAGAAAAATATGGATCCATTTGTCTCCAAAAAGGGTTCTATTTTTAGGAAAGCAAATGAGAAATGGACGGTTGAGATTGAAAAGATTAATTAAGGGTCAAAGATGGAAGGAAGAAGAGGCATGGATCATGGATTCTCATCAACAAATGAGAATCCAAGATGAAAATTAATCAAGGGCTCACACTTGTTTCAAACAAACATACTTTTGGCCTACACACACAAGTCACAAGGTGACTTGCTCAAGAGGTTAATAGATAACTTGCAATTGAAGCCAAGTGAGAATATCTCTTTCTTAAATGATTAGAGGAAGGAATATTCCTTTTAGAATATTCTCAAGGATGAGGATAAAGATATTTTACAAATTAAAAGAAAGATTTAATTGTGCAAAAAAGGAGATAAGGAATATTCCCCTTTTAAAGGAAAATTAGTTTAATTATTAATTAAACAAGGTTTAATCACACAATTAGGGGTTTTGGAGGAATAAAGTCATTTTCATTAAATTAAATGATTTAATGAAAGGGGGAAAGGTGGGATGACATTTAATTAAATAAATTAGGATTATTTAATTATATTAGAAGACTTAGGGAGTTAAATTAAATATTTTAATTTATTTAATTTAATAAGATGAAATGTTAGCGTGAAAGGGGGTGAATTAACTCGGTTTGATGAATTGGGTTAATAGATGAAAATGACATAATTAATTAAATAACTAGGCTAATTTAATCAATTAAGAAAAAAGAGGATGGGTTTAAAGAGGAAATGATATTAGTATTTGTTTCAAGTGGATGATAATATTCAGGATATTTTTTAGTGTCTACAGTACTTTTCATATCTTATCATTATGTTTTGTTCGTTTAAGAATAACCAGCTAGGCTATTAGTTCATTTTTAGGTAGTTTATATTGTACTTCCTATTTTTTGGTTGTACGAACGCCAACACACTGCATTGTTGTCCTAGAACTATGCTACCATCCTTAGACAGAGAGTTGTCTAAGGTGCAATATCGACTCCAAAAACTAGCTCACCTAGCCTAAACTTGGATTTCGAGTTTGAAGAGTGATAGAAGCACTTTATAGTCCTCATCATTCTCAACCTCTATCTAAAACACCCCTTTAGAGTGAGGTAAGTTAGGGAAGCCATCCACTCTCAGCTCTTTGTGACCTGGAGCCTTGACATGGTTGGTTCCCCTCTCTTAAATTAATATGCACACACAATGCCATTAAGATTTCTACAATGTAGCTCTCATTCTGTGCAAAATTAAACTGGGAGAAAATAAATTGTAAATAAGAACCCTCATATAACCTATTTTCCCCAAGGGATCATTTCCACATCAACTGAGATAGAACCACTAGAATCCCCCATTGCCTCAACTTTTTCAGCCCTAATTCCTCAACTCTCAAAAAGACATATATATAACCTTCACAATTTGTAACTACACTACTCATCAACCAGCTATTGTAGTACCAATCAAGAAAAAAGAGATAATCTACTGTACCAACCATGATGTAACCACGAATGGTACAACACCTACAATAGAACCTCCAAACCCACCAATAAAAGCCCTAGTAATGGTAGAATTTTATTAAGGCATGGCCAGTTTTTAAGGTTTTTTGGATTTTGAAACAACTGAGAGTGGTAGAAATAATGCAACAACCCAACAAACAAGCAAGTAAGAAATATTAATTATATTATATTAATTATATAAATAATTATATTTTTAATAATATATTAATATTATTTTTATTATTATATTTTTATTTGAGAGATATCATTTTCAATGTGTAAGCTTAAAAATATTGTTATATTATATAAATATTTATTTTATTATTATTTTATGTTGATTATATAGATAATTATGTTTTATTAATATATTAGTATTAATTTTATTAATTACATTTTAGTATTATTTTAATTAGTATGATATCTCTCCATTTCTTTGACATAGAATTTTTTATACATAGGTATGCTAGTTATGTAACACGCCCATTGTTCTACACAATAACTTTCCTATGTTTTAACCTCAAGTAAAAGTTTCAAGCACCTAACCGTTATGAGCGATAAATTATTTTCCTTTCATAAAAAAGATGACATGCATGTTTGAAATTAACATTTTTCCAAACTTTTCCATTGCATTATATCAAAGTATTACAACTTTCCAATATATTGATAACATAGTCAATATTTCATAATAACATTTCTCTTTCTACAATCTTTCCATTATCATGGATACAAAATACATATACAAGGCTCCATTGAGCTTACTAGAAAAAGATGTATGAATGGTCCATGTAATCCCCTTTCAAATCTTCGTTGCCAATTGATGAGGAGAAGCATCACTCAAGTGCTTTTCCGCCAACCTTAGAATAAAGGTGGTCCCCTGCACATCTATCTAACTGATAGATGGCCCTACCCTTCAATGAAGATATTAATTTGGTAACCTCATGATAACATGACCTTTCCTGAGCTTGGTGGTGTGTCCTAAACGTTTCTAGATCTTTTATATAATGGATACAACCTACACATATGGAATTCCCTATCTAGTATGCAAATTATTTGGAAACAGAGTGATCTGACAATGTAAACAATGGCAACTTACACTACTTTGGCCAAAGTATTCATCACTCTTGATTTCAAAGTGTACATCACACACTCACCCACCTTCCTAGCTCGATTTATAAATGACCATACATAACCTATGCATAGGCTATCCCCTTCATTGTATTATCCTAACCTAGGAATTACCTATTACCTCTATGTTTAACTAACATATCTACGAAGTAACCAAAGTAACTCTAAGAATCAACTAGTTCAAAAATTAGCTACGTAAGCTATGTCCCTTATATATTATTTAATTCCCACTATATCCACTCATTCCTTAATATGGAATATGTACAAACACATCAAGCAAAATAGATCTTTATACTAAATACAATAACCCTCCTTTATCTTTCTCAAAAGAATGAAATAATCTTTCCCTAATAATCAATAGAACTAACTTCCCAAACAAAACAAACAATGTCACACAATCTTTTCAAATACATAAAACAAATTATAAAAGAGTAGAAATCAACATGCCTATTTATGCAATGCTCCAATTGATCGATTTAGATTCCCAACTCAATGAGAAACTCCCAAGTAGCTTCCCCCATGTCATGCCCATAATTTTTACATGTGAGCATGCAACACAACCTAAAAAAATTTTAAAAAAAACTTTAAGTTATAACACATTATTGTGACATCTTGCTCTAGTATTTACATGTCGTACACACTGGCAATTGTTGTAAAATGTGAGTCCTCAAGTCTGTATTCACTGTCATAGCCATCAATGTGTGTCATTGTCTACTCAAAGCATCTACCACTACATTCTTCTTCCCTTTGATGTAATCTACATCAAATTCATACTCACACAAGAACTCCATCCAATGTCTCTATTGAGCATTCAAGTTCATCTATGTGAAGATGTACTGCAAACTACTGTGGTCGAAATGATGTTCAAAGTGGTGGCCAAGGAGAAAATGTCTCCATCTCGTGAGTGTATGTACTACTACTACAAGTTATAAATTATGCATGGGGTAATTGAGGTCATGGGTCTTAGGTTTTCACGACTCATACACGATCACTCAACCCTCCTGCATAAGTATTGCTCCAATATCATCCAATGATGCATCTATCCAAACCATAAAATCTAATGCTAGATCAGGTACTACTAGAATGGGAGCACTCGTGAGATGCTCCTTGAGGGTCTAAAAGGTCCTCTCACACTACTTTTTCCACTCAAATCTCTTCCCCTTTCACTGAAGGGAAGAAATGGGGTGTGCTATCCTGGAGAAACCCTCCACAAAATGATGGTAGGACCCTGCTAGTCCCATAAAACTCCTAACCTTCATAGCACTAGTGGTTGCTAGCCAATCCATAATGGCACTAATCTTTGATGGATCTACTAAGATACCATTGCCTGAAATGATGTGCCCCAAATACTGAACCTCTATCTAAAACAATGAGCACTTAGCCACAAATTGGCATAAAGTTAATGTCATCTCAAACACTACAAAACCTACCTCAAATGATCCTCATGCTCCTCTACTATCTGTGAATAAATCAAAATTTCATCCAAGAATATTAACACAAATCTATCCAAGAAGGTGCGGAAAACCCCATTCATTAAACTCATGAACACTGTGGGGGCATTTGTTAAGCCAAAAGGTACCACTGTAAACTCATAATGTTCGTAACAAGTCTTGAATGTTATCTTGTGGATATTTTCCTCCACTATTTGTAACTAGTGGTATCCAGAATTCAAATCAATCTTAGAGAACACCCTTGGCTCCCCTCATCTGATCAAACAATTCATCAATCCTTGGAAAAGGCTAACGGATCTTAATTGTCAATTTATTTAGTTGCATGTAATAAATGCAAAGCTGAAGGGACCCATCCTTCTTCTTGATGAATATGCCAAGTGCACCCCAAGGTGAGATGCTAGGTCAAATGTGCCCCTTCTCTAAAATCTCCTCTAACTGAATCTTGACCTTATTAAGCTCCTAAGTAGTCATCCTGTAGGGGGCCCTCGAGACTAGCTGAGCTCCCAAAACTAAATCAATGTGGAAGTCCACCTCTCTACAGGGAGGCACCCCTAGTAACTCTGATGGAAACACATCTACAAACTCCCAGAGTATAGGATGATCATCTAATGACACCTCCATCAAATCCTCAGACTTAACACAAATGGTGATGGAAAACATCTAACACCCTCTCCTCAGGCACCGCTTCGACTGCATAGTTGATATCATGTAAAGTGAAATAGGTCTGATTATCCTTGAAATTAACATGAATATACCTTGATCATCCACACACTCAACTATCTTACAACAAAAATCGATCTTAGTTTGATGTACAACAAGCCAATCCATACCCAACACTATGCCATAGGATCCCAATGGAGTGACATGAAATTCCATTGTTGTGGTAATAGTCCCAATCCCTAACTGAAAATCATGAACTACTGAATCAATGGCCACCTTGGCCCCTGAAGCCAACTCGACCTCCCACCTATCATCTTGCCTAGATTCCACTAGCCTACAATGATCCACTATAGCTAGGGAAATAAAAGAATCTGATGCTCCTGAGTCAAATAATACACTAACTAATACACCATCAATCATACCTGATGCCTCAATAATGGTGACCTGATGCTCAGCCTAGTAGTTCTCAATCACCGCAAAAACCTTATGGCTCTTGCCCACATCTCCAAATTTAGCTTTGAGGCTATAGGACAGGGTCCTCTTGCTATGAAACCCTATGGGAATTCTCTGGCTAAATGACCCTGACCACCTCAAACATAACAAGGTCCCCTCATTTGTCCCTATGTTGGTTGGTTCCTACCAAACTAAGAGAATTCAGACCTCCCAAAGCCACTATCTCCTGTGAATGACTGTTGGGATCGAAGGTGAGCTATCTACTGGCCTTGGGGTCTCTAGTCTCTATGCGGGTTTTAAACATGCCATGTCTTGCAAGATCCACCTTGTGCACCCTACTTTGGTCTATCCCTTTGAGGCTGATGCTGTGACTGTTGTGATCTAGGAGCCCCAAAAGCAGGTCTAAATCCCCCTTCACTGGAAGGGGTGGCCTACAAGCGTTGTGCTCCTATTGGCCCTAGTTACGGTTTCGAAACCACTCACAAGACTCATGTGCATTGCTATGTACCTCCTCTGCTATATATGCCTTCTCTAAAGTGATCCTAAGGTTTGCAAGATCGACCATCCACATAGGTCTTGAAATGCTAGGGTTCAACCCCTTGATAAAATGATATACAAGCAACTTCATGTCTTGGATATAGTCCACGTACTGCAAAAGCTCTAGAAGTTGGCTCTCATATTAGGCCAATGTGAGTCCCCTCTGATGGAGATTCTCTAAAATATAATGTGCTCTAAAGCGCTCCAAGAAGGTATCCCTGGTGATCATGTCCATGGATAGGTGGACTTCCGCTCCTCTTGGCACCACCAAGTAGAAGCGATCTATCTCAACAAATGAATAGCCACCCTAGCCTTGAGATTGCTCCCATATGGTTGCAACCTAAAGTATCTGTCAAGGCTAAGTAACCATGACTCTGCCTCCACCCCACTGGTGGATCCTATGAACTCTAGTAGCTTAAGGCAAAGCAGGTTGCGGAGCTAGTCTCCTGGACTCTATAAAACCCTTGGTGCCTTAGGTGGTGGTGGAATATGCACAGAATCCTCCTTTGACTCCCCTACTCATGCCCCCTAATGACACGGGGGACTCATGTTGTGCTCACGAGACCTTGCATAATTCCCCTCACCCTTAGGCTCCTCTATGTGTTGGGCCTCAACCTCAAGCTTCTCCACATGCGGTGCCTCTACTGTCGATAATCTCTACTCAATAACTCCTATCAATTTCTGCAGTGCTTGCAGTATCTGTGGTCCCAACTTTGGCTACTCTCCTCGGTGAACATCCTTAGTGTGGTGTAACTCTAGTGGCACCTCGCATCCATGAGCTCCTCTCAGAGCTCTATGGGGCATCCTATACATACCAAGGTTTTAACTTAATTAGTTTTCTTGTTCCATATCGTCCCAAAGATCCTAGTGTTTATAAAATCTTGGCTCTAATACCTAATGCCATACCCACAATTTTTACATGTGAGAATGCAACACTACCTACAAGTTTAAAAAAAAAAAAAAAAAGTTATAAGGCGTTATTGTGACATATTGCTCTAGTATTTACTTGGCATACATAATATTCCTTTCCAATTAGAAATAATGAATATGCAATATAGCAATTTACCCAACAACTTTAATACCCTTAAATTATTTCAGTATTAACAGTATCATCATCTACCTACTACCATTGATTTGTAGCAATAATTTTAATACTCACGTAAGTCTTATCCCCAATTTTCACTTACCTTGGAGATGTTGTCATGATTGTTTATTTCAGGATAAGATCAACTATCCTTGTTGAAAAAGCCCTCAACAATGAGTATATTACCAGTAGTAATATATTTGTCTAACATTAGTTAAATGATAAAAAAATTATAATTTTTCTTCCAAAAAATTGTGCTCTATAATTGGAATTCCCAAAGCTTCTATGTGTTATCCCATGGTATTAATTACATTCCCAATTAGTATTATGCCATGCCCCTCTAATTAACTAATCCAATCTTTTTTAAAAAGAGAAATACTAGTAATATTACTCGATTGACAATGTTAACGTTAAAATTTATTTGTTCTTTCTTTACCTTTTCTTTTCTCACGGGAGAGGTAATGATGTTAACAATTATACTTTTCAGTAAATTATTATTGTACATCACATAAAATAAAATTTCTCTTAGATAGGGTAAATATGATCATCTATTAGTTTTGTTGTTACACTCATAAAGTTATTTTGGGTGATATATTGCTGTGTGTTCCTAAAAATGGTCATGCTGAACTATTAATGCACGTTAGCGTGATTCTATTGGACCAATATTGTTCTTAATAAAATTTAAGAATGTTAATATTTACTTTATTGCCATTGTTATTATATAACTAAAAACATACTACTATCTATATTGACAACTCATTAGTAATTACCAATATTGGTCTTAATTTTTTTGAATATCCCTACTAATGTTAAATGTAAATCTATTGACACGAATATTAAAATTTAACTTTGTTGATATTAATTTATTATCAACTTTTCTATTAAGTATGTAATGTAAATCTATCAATATTGATATTAAATTTAATTATAACTGATATTATCTTATTCTTAATATTCCTACTAATGTTAAATGTAAATCCAATAACATTAACATTAAATTTAATCTTTTTTGTTATAATTTATCATCAATGTTCCTATTAAATATTAGATATAATTCCATTGACATTAACATTACATTTAATCATCTATGATATTAATCTCTCCTCTCCCATGAGAATAACTAGCTATGGCACCTTATGCAATGGGTACGCCGAAGAGGTGTGGAAGATCAATTAGGAAAGAATTGGTTTATGATTTGCACATGTTTGTGTAGTATATGAGATCAATTGATAGGTCATTTAGAAAAGGATTTTAATATTTTTTATTTTTTTTATTATAGTATATTTATTTTTAAAATTTTATGTATTAACTATTATAATATTATATAAATATTTATTATTTATGTCATTATTTTATGTATTTTATATTATTATATTATATTTATTATTTATGTATTAACTATTGTACTAACTATTATATTGTTATATAATATAACATTATATATTAAAAACAATATTATATATTATATATTTTAAACTAATTAATTATTATATTTTAAAACCTAAATGTGCTCGTTATCAGGGCCGCAATTTTGATTTTAATAAGTATACTCTAAAACCCTTTTCAAAACCTTATTTTCAGCTGCAGATGTTCGTAATTTTCATTTGAATAAACATACTCTAAAACCTTTTGAAACCTTATAATAAGAAAACGTAAAAAATAATTAAAATATAAAATATAGTAATAAAATAAATTCATATTATATTGTATTGAATAATTTATATAATATATAATAAACATAATTGTAATATAATTTTATATATAAAATAAATACATAATTAAAATATGAAGCATGATCTGTATTCATTTCAAGAATTGCTAATTTTAGAAATATACAGATTTGTTTATGTAAACTTCCCCCAAGTATGATAAATAGAATGAAATAAAATAACATAAGTGTATAGTTTATATCGAAGCTTACACACCAATAGGCTCGCTCAATGCTATCATGTCCAAGAAATCCAAAGCAGAGAAGCAACATTCAGTATGGACTCGAATATGGAAGAGATAAAGTATAAAAATATTAGGAACTAAAATAGAGCAAGCGGATAAAACACTGACCATTTATAGTGGTACTGAAACTCTCCTGGCATATGCGGCATGTAGCCTCCCCAATAAGATTTTTTTTATCGCTGCAAGTCAAATAAATATGTCAAGACTTTCAAAACTAAAATTAACACAAATTCTATAAAGAATCAAAAGAATTGTTAGTTTAAAGAATCAAGAAGCTTCCACAAAACCATTAGACTAGATAAAATAGCAGTTCTTCTACAAGCTTAAAGAATCTGGACACTTCCACAAGTGTCTCCTTCAACTCACACAAACTCGAAACATTTTTTATAGGATAGTATGGATAAATACCGTAATCCTTACAGAAATTTCATAAAGAAAACACACAAAAAGATGCCAAGGTCGAGGAATGGATGTCAGGTACTTTCAAGTATTGAGGACATGTTATATGCTAACGCGGTTATGAGGAAACATGAGAAGAACCTACAAATCTCAGGGATGGCAAGGGATAATAACTAATCTATCATTTGAAGGCTTCAAAGTCTAACAGTAAACCAATATCCACCATTTTTAACTACATGGCCTCTACAGTTTCAAACTCTTAATTTAACCAAGGACCTAGAAAGCAACTTAAGTTGGAAGAAAGATGATTTAACCATAAGCACGACTGTACATATAGTTTTTGGTCAAAAGACATTGGCAAGGTGGGACCATGCCATCATGATGACTCATAGAAATTCGTTTGAAATAATCACAATATCAAGGTTTTGAAACTCGTGGACTACTGAAAAGATAGATTAGGCACAGGTAGAATAAAGCCAAAAAAAATAGGGCAAAGAAAACTTACATTTTGCACTCGATGTTGCTGGCATGGTTGCAGAAAGGACAGCTGAAGACAGTACTCAACTTCTCCTACTTCTTCTTTGGCAGAGGCTTCGACGGCTTTCTCTTCCCCTTTTTACAACAAATTAAGGATCTCTTTAGGACCTTTGAATCTACAGCCACGGTTAATTCACGCTCAAAAAACTAACACCACAATCTGTAATAGATAACCAATGAAGAGAAGAAAAAGGGAAGAAACAATTCATGAAAAGTTACACAAGAAAGAAGAAAATCTCCGAAAAATAATTGTCCACACCTACAATAATCTTCCAAGAAGAAGCTTCGCGAAAATGGATTTAAACGGCTTAAACCGGTGCTTTTCCAGGCTAGAGGCATCTATTTTGGTCTTGACTCTTTAGCCGACTTAATGACACGTGTAAGGAACGGTTTAGCTTTTACGAAAGGATATTTGCAGTTTTTCGCCTGGGATATTATGTAAGGGAATAAACAAGCCAATCAACCCACATCGCATAACTTGCCATGGCGATGGGAGGAATTTCACAAAAGGTGTCGTCGCCACGATGACGGGATACCAAATGACAATTAAATGGCGTGATGCTAAAAATTAGGCGCTTTTTTCGTCACTCTGTCGACCTCAGGTTTCTCGGAATGTGGCGCTAATTCGCTGAGAAATTAACCTCAAATCTCCGCTACAACTAAATTAATCAACGGTCGGCAATGATTTCACTGTCAACCATGTTATTTCCCTACGTTTCAACCGTTGATGGAGAAAATGAACTTGGCAAGTTCATATAAGAACAC
The DNA here is from genome assembly GCA_007115665.2 of Sequoiadendron giganteum. Lineage (NCBI taxonomy): Eukaryota > Viridiplantae > Streptophyta > Pinopsida > Cupressales > Cupressaceae > Sequoiadendron > Sequoiadendron giganteum. The sequence continues at coordinate 347,768,255 of CM021109.1, read as the reverse complement.
GCCTTCCATATAATTATATTAATAGCCTTATTAATTTCGCTACAATTCTCTCGATGACATTGCTACGATTAAACCTTAAATCTGTTAACTTAGTGCGCATGTTAATCCATAAAAAGAGATCGATGTAAATAATAAATACAATTGTCAATTCATTATTAAGTATCCGTAATATCATCATTGTTATTGTTATATATATATATATATATATATATATATATATATATTGCCACGGGAGGGGGCACTGGGTGCCACTTATGTTACCAGACATAAATTTAAACTCCCGCTACGCGTGGAGAGAAGCGATTACTATAGAAACAACTATTTAGAAATAATGCAAAACGAGCGAATAGGTACTTTAGAAACAGCGGATTTAAAGACAATGCAATCTTTTTGGAATCTGTTTGAGTGGGCGCCTAAACAGCAACTCATTTTAAGATGGTTTCCAGGAAATATTTATCATAAATTATTTATTGTGCCCTAATTCCTGTGTTGCCCTAACTAGCATATTGTTTCGTAGAGTTCATGGCAGGCCTGGAAATGGTGAATTCTCCCTTCCCTCCCGTAGAAAGGCGTTTAGGGGTGGTGAGTGGAGGATTCAGACCATAATAACTCACGCCAAGCCCTCTGGATTTTGTGTGTTGATTTCCCTTATGCGCTGGGTCCCTCTATTTCTTCAGAATAGCGACCCATCATGCTCTTCTCTGATTAACGCTATTATCATGATTTCTTCCTTTCTTCTTTTTTAATTTAAACATATAATACTGTAGGTCTAACAAGTCTACACTAGCAACAAGAGTATGCTTACTTATCTGCATATCAGTATATTTTTCTTTCTTCCTTTTTCCTTTCCTGCTAATAAAATGTCATATGCTAACAATATTTCTACATTACCGATTTCAATAACAACTCTTTAAAACATTAGAGATAGACATCCATTTCTTAAATATGAACTGTGGTAACTGTACAGCCATTTCATCCTATTTACCTTTTAAATCCCTAACCATACTAACACATTTTCATGCATTTTCTGTCTTTTTCTTCTCTCTGCAGGACTGAATGTTGTGTATTATAAGGACATTTCTCAATATCAGTTTTAAATATTGTACTAGACACTTAAGCAAAGTAATGCAACTCATATCTACTACAACATTAAAAAAATCAAATGCATCTGTTTCCATTCTATATTGGTTTCCCTAAATGAGTTTTACATGAATCCTTCTTTTGCTAAAACAACCGAAGCTCACAAATAAAGCACAGTTCCTTTTTTTTCTAAATATATAAAATACATCTTCATAACTACTGAACATTTCCTTCCTTTCTTTCTTTGTTGACATCTTGTAGGTATTATAGCATAGATTTCAAGAGTTTATTTTTTTCACCTTAGAATGATACTCGTATTACAGATTACTACCATACCCATATACTTTACATTCATCACAAGAAATACTAATTGTAATACACATATACATCACAGAATTGAGGTTCCTTTTCCGCATAGCCAATTCTTATGTTTCTTTTCCCTCTATAGCTTAAGGAAGCAATAAAAGTTATGCAGCAGCAACTCCCACAAGGACCCTGAACTCATAGCTATAATTCCTGCACAAAACTATTATTGTGGTTTCCTTAACCAGTGGGAGCTCTCCTTCCAGCCATAGGGCTGTAAACAGCCCACCCTCAAGCTAGGGGTAAACCAAGATGACAAGACTGAATAGAACACTTAGACCCACAACGAAACCACATGCAAATTTTGCAACAGCATGGATAATAGAACCAACAACTCCACTTGATACAAGACTGAATAGAACACTTAGACCCACAACCAAACCACATGCAAATTTTGCAACAGCATGGATAATAGAACCAGCAACTCCACTTGATACAAGACTGAATAGAACACTTAGACCCACAACCAAACCACATGCACATTTTGCAAAAGCATAGATAATAGAACCGACAACTCCACTTGATACAGAATAACCTTATTCAAGAAACATACATTACAGATTTTAACACCACAGTTTACCCCACTCAGGACTCATTTTCATGATCCCAAATTAGGGGGAGTGGGGACATCTACAGGGGAAAGGGAAGCACAAAATTCTGGCAAATTACAATCACTAACATCCATAATCATACCCCAAAATAGCCACCAAACTCCCATTTCTAACCTCCCTTCCACTTCCAGTCTTCTCCATACTTCATTTAACATATCAATAGTCAATTGTGCATAGTTCAAGCTCTTTATCAGGGTACTCATACCCACATAATAGCTCCCTTCCCCTGGGCATCTCTCCCACTCAAGACTCCACACAAAATGAACCTTCAAGAGAACATGAAGGCCCATTCAACATGACAACACCCCAGCAGAAAGCCACAACTCACATAAACTTGCCCCAAAAAATGTTCAGAATTCTTTTTTTAGAAAGAAAATTAACACAAGAGAAATGTTCAAAAAAATTTTTTTAAGAAGAAAATTAACACAAGAGAAATGAGAATACCAACCTATGAACCTTCAAAATTTGCAATGGAGAGCACAAAACAGTAGCAGCCTCAATTATCATACCCCCAAGCTAAGGTAATTTTTTTTTAAAGCAAGAACTCACTTGAAAACCTTAGTCACCCATGATCAACTGTGGGAGTGACATATGGTGCCTCTTCTTTAAATAGCCCTCTCTTTTGGTGACAAGGCTTTTTGAACCATAACCAAACCTTTAAATTTTCGTAACTTGTAAAAGTGTTTTCAAAAAAGAGTCTAAAGACTTTGAAATTAATTTTTAAACTCATAAAGTTGCCCCCAAAAATTATCTTTATGATTTAAGGTCAAGAAAATGCTACAAAACACAACTAAAACACCTTAATCACCTTAAGATTTGGGTCTAAAATTTTACCACAACCATTTTTTCCCTAAGCATGGTACTGGACAATAGGAAAATATGCTAACTGACACAACACATGATAACGTATCATGAACCATCACGACATATGTCATTTTGGTATACCCCAAGTCCATTGGTCTAACCTACACACTCAACTGCAATGTTAATCCATCATCATAATAAAATAAAGCGTGAGATTACAATATGATATCTATGTAAAAAATATTTTTTTAAAAATAGACAACTCATCACATTTATTCACCTCATGGCATTATTAGCACATTAATAACAAAATCAATTCCAACAAAATGAATCATAATTGTGCTACATCTGATTTCAACAAATTCGTCTAACCACATTAAAACAAATGCTCATAGGATAATAATAACAAAATCATCAGATTAATTCCATTAACTGCATAGCATCACAAAACAAACCCATATCAATATAGATCAACGTACATGTGAAAGTGTATTGTATCTATGATAACATCAGTATGTCAAAGCTAAAATCCATGATAAAAAACAATCAAAATCAAAACTGTCTATGCAGATTGTGACATAAATCACATAATCCCTGGTACAGAAAAGATGGGTCTCACACCCCACTTTACCAAAAACTCCCTCTCAAAATCCTTTCTCAATTCTCTCAGAAACTCTCTCTCTCACAACTCAAGAAATCTGAATATAATAACTCAGAAAATCACAGCAAGAATGCAAATATGTGCATCCAAATGAGGTAGATAGCTCCTCTATTTATACACAAAAATCAACAACTAAAGGCTAAAAACATGGTATTAGGAATAACACTTCTCATCTCAAATGATTCGACTTAGCAAGGTAAAGAAAAGGTGGCAGCTAAAATTGATACACAGTGAACACATACACATCCATGGTGAATGAGTCACACTTCCCAAATGAACAACAAGAAAGATAATCAGAAATGCAAGGTATTTGTCTTCTACAAGTCGATTTACATAGACAGTTGCACTCTTGACCATTTCCACTTATTTCAAATGCTTCACATTTTGGAAATTCGTATTGAGAAATAGACTTCTAATCGATTCATCTTATTCTCAGTTGGCGCCACATTATGCCATTCATGCCATTTAACATGGTTGACTAATTTCTTGTGGATGAGCATTTGCTAATGTTTTATTTTGACAAAGTCTTGGCAGCAATACTTACACATTGGAAGTCATTGGATATTATGCAATTTATATGGCGTTGTCCATGTATTCATATTACTTTGCACTTTATATGTTTTAAACGTCATTCAAATATATATGCATTGCTCTTTTAAGCACTATTTTCATTGTTTAATATGTTGCATGCTATTCTTAGCATAAGCTATGTTTAGAATGATATGTGCTATATTGATAATTCAGCACTTTAGAAAACATTACAATATATATGTGTGTGTGTGTGTACATTACGAATTAACATGTATATAAGTATATATATGTATGTATATATTTATATATATATACAAAATTCACAAGTTAATAGAATTGTATTATTCGATATATGAATACACATAGTATCCTTGTGAGGCATGGCTAATGATACATTTTCATATAGTTAATGTTGTTGGACATGGTTGACGGTTAGTTTCTGCAAAAATAAATATTTTGTAATTATTATGTTAGATCTTGTATTTAATTGATGTTAGTAGGAATTAATGTTTATATTTAATGTTTTGGTGTACTAATGTTTGATAGGATATTGCAAGTGGGTAGCCCGGATTCCTTAAGTTTTGGAGTCAAATCCATATGCTAAATGTTTCTTATTGGTTTTTTAATTTGATTTTCTATGTGTGTTTAATTGTGAAGGGGAAATGTGCTTTCATTTGAATTATCCTTTTATTTGGATATTGTATTGAGGAAATTGAAGAGTTGAAAGTTATTTTATTTCAAATGAGGGAAATTTGAATGGTTTGGGAGGGGGAAGAGGAAATGAAAGTGTTCCCTTTCCTTATTTATTATTTGTTTCTGGGAGGATTGGAAGGATTAGGGGATGGCTGGAATGAATTGGTTGTAGAATGGTAAACTTGGACAAGTTGTTTGGGCTGATCCTAGCTTGGACAACCAAAGTATGTTTGGATTGTATTGGTAATTTTTGGTGTTGTTTTTGAATTTTTGATAGTTGTTAATTGTATTGGTGGTTTTTGTGTTATTAATGAATTCTTGATAGATGTTTGTTATTGTTTGTGTAATAGATGGTTTGGGTGTGTATAAGGAGTTGATCTCGCCTGAGGGCTAAGAGCCTCCTTTGTTTGGGGTTGAGGAGGGCGTGGAGCCTCTCTTGAGGATGGTTGATCAAATATGAAAGTATGGAATTGTCAATGATATTGGAAAGCCATGAATGACAGTTGGTTTATTGTAATGAATGGAAGTGGGATGAATGATGGTGGTAGTGTGTGGAGATGGTTGGATGGATGGTAGTGGTGGTGTGTGGAAAATCTTGGATGGATGGTGGTGGTTGAGTGTGGAGATTGTTGGATGGGTGGTGGTTGAGTGTGGAGGTTGAGTGTGGAGATTGTTGGAACATGAAACATCCTTGGTCTAAGTTCTAGAAACCAGATACTGTTTTATTGGTGCAAGCTTCTATTCGCTAAGAAAATTCTGAGCTAATCTAACTCCCAAAATCTTTTCATTTAGGTTATGGTTCCAGCAAGATCTTAAAAAGGCAATTTGATATGATGATGGTGCTCTGCAGTTAAGTCGTGTTTATGCTTCACAATTTAATATAGATATCAGTTCTATAGCCATGATATCTTGTAGCCTATTTTGTTTCAAGATTTGATAGGTTGATCGTGGGGTAATTCTCTAACTTATTGTTATAATCTGACGATATTGGTTATAGTTTTTCCCTTTATTCTGAATATAACATGCATTCGATTGTATTATTTTAATTGCTCATGATTGTGAAGCGTTGTGTTGGCGAAGAAGTCGGTTAATTGCTTCTGATAAAGTTCATACATTTTAGTCAAATTTCCACCAGATTCCCCCTTCAATTCGAACTAAAAATTGTTGTTGATGGTTGATTTGTTTGTAGAACTATTGGTATGCTGTCGACAGATTAAAGTCTGCACGCAAATTGTTGATTGGAAAGCATGGGGAAAAATTACCGTGTTGCATTCTTGTACTGCTCAAATAGATTTAAATAATATTTCAAAATCAATAAACTCATCTCTTCTATAGGGTTTACTCGTAAGATTGAGACACAAAGCAGCTTGAGGATGAATGTAGAAAGGAAACATTTGATTTCTCCAGACTTAAACTGTTATAATCTCGTTATCTCTCTTCTAGCGGTGTAAGAAGCCAAGACTTTCTCGGCCAAACGTGAAGTTGTGGTATCTCATATTCAAGCATGAAATCTTGAGATGAATCTGTTTATGTTTTGTTGCATCAAACCTTTCCCTTGTTTCACCAAAGAAATGTAGAGTTTATTCACTAATTAATTGTGTGTTTCTTTTATTGGATTATGTTAAATAATGATAAAGGAAACAATGTAAGTTTTGCCTTTATTAAATTATCACTGTAATTTACATGATGTCAATCCTTTCAAATAAAGATATTTGTTCTAAGTTAGAAATTATAAAATCTCGTTTCTCATTGACAAGAGTTTGTATTAGTCTCTTCCTCATATTATTTTTATTAAGGGGTTAAAATACAAAATTTATAATCAGTATGATCATTTCTTGAATAGGTGTAACATGCAAGGTATTTCTAAATTCTTATCACATTCATATCATTAAGAGCATTCTAGACTAAATACTAGTGTATCTTTTATTAATCCTTCTTGAATTTAGATGATATGTTGCGTTTAGTTGATTATCCAAAGTGGGGCGTTACAATCCTTATATTTCATATATAATAATCTATGCATATTATATACATTTATATACATATATATAATATAATATACTTGTATGGATGTTTCCATTACGTCAATACATACACGTATGTCAATATATATGTATATACTCGTATACTATATATATTTATATATATTATACTTTGATATTAAAACATATATTAACACAATCATATCGATCGACATTTATACATGGAATGTATATATATCCTATCGATTAAATAGAAATGCAAAAAGAACTCACTCATCACAAAGAGACTCGACATTGTAAACCTCTAAACAAGAATATACACAAATAAACCACAATTTCCCAACTATTATCTTGACTTGACCAAACTAGAAGTGTGTGACTGCAAGCTCAATTTAGGTCTTTATCAAAGGTTACCAAACCAAGTTCTTGTCCCTGAGTGATACTTCCTCTCTCTTCAAGAGGCTCGATTCAATTCCTACATACAACTTAATGCATTGCAATAGTATTCAGCTGAAAATAATACATTAATTTGCATCAAGTATTTCACAATCAGAATCATTTCATAACATCAAATTGCATCAACATTCATTCTTCATATTTTCAAAACACAAAACATAAATACACTCATTTCTAGCATTTTCACCCAACTAGGTAAAAGTAAATAAGTAGTAGCACAACGAGGTGTAACATATCCCCTCTTGTGAATCGTCGTCCCCGATGATTTTAAGTAGTAGACATAAATGTAAACTATAAGTAAAACATTTCATAATTGTTTTTCAAGAACTCTCAAAAGCATGTAAGACATGAGGAAACTTATGTTTAATCTCAGCATAGTCTTCCCAAGTGGCAGAATCTTCTACATACACTAGACTTTGCATTGCAGAACCTCTCTATTACACAAGTGAAGTTTTTGTGTTCTAAGCACTTTGAGAGGCTCGATTGTTACCACTCCTGGGTTCTTTACCTGTAAAGCATTCCAATCAATAACATGTGTGTCCCCTTATATATACTTTTTAAGATATGAGACGTGAAATACATTGTGCATCTTGACGGGAGCTGGTGGCAACACAATTCAATAAGCAATTAGGTTTATTTCCTCTAGAACTTCGAAAGGACCTAGGTACCATGGAGCTAGTTTGGGAGGAATTTCCAAACTTGATGTAACTCATATGAAGTTTCACTCTTAACAACACTTTTTCTCCTACTGCAAAATTTATGTGTACCCGCATAGAATCTGCATAGCTTTTCTTTCAATTATTGGATTCTACTAGCCTTCACTTAATAATTCCAACATGCTCCTCCATTTATGTAACATCTTTGGCCCAAGACTTATCCTATCCTCTGGTTTATCCCAACTTATAGTAGTTTGACATTTTCTTTGATACAATGCTTCGAATGGAGCCATCTTGATTACAAAATGATAAGAATTATTGTATGCAAACTCAACTAATGGTAGGTAATCTCCCCACTTGTATTGTTGATCTATGCAATACATTCTTAATAGATCTTCAAGCTCTTGGTTTACTCTTTTTGTTTTCAAATAATAAGATGAACTTATATTCAACTTAGTTCCAAGTGAGAACAAGGTTTTCCAAAACCTCAATGTCACACGAGCATCCCTATCTAAAATGATCTTTTCAAGAATCCTATGCAATCTAAACACCTCTTGAATAAATTTTTGAGCTATGACAAGAGCTCCATCAGTTAAATTCCCTAGAATAAAATGTGCTGCCTTAGTTAACTTATCTACCACCACTAGAATGGAATTGTTCTTATTCCTTCACATGTAGGTAGACCTTGCGCAAAGTCCATGCTAATAACTGGGTATGTGTAGGATCATGATGGGCCAAAAAGTGGCAATGAGAAAAAAATCACGTTTTGGATCGACTCAAAAATGCGGAAATGCTGAGTTGACTTTTCTAGGTTCGGGTGTCAGTACATTTACCCGAACCAAAAACCAAACCTAGTTTCCACAAATCGGATATCCAATTTCTAGAAACATTATATAAAAAATAGCCGACTCTTACAACTTCATTTCTCACAGTTTCCATGCGAGCGCACAAGGAAAACCAAAATCCGATATCCGCTTCGATCAAATATCCGATTTCAAAGGTAAGTATTTGGTTTTTTCAATCTTGTAATCGATTTTTCAAGTAGATTCTCTTAAGTTCAAGTAGGTTTTATTAAAAAAAATTCAAAAATAGGGTTTTCTATTGATTTTTTTTAAAAACTAGAGTTTACATTGATTTTTTTTTTTAAATTAATGTTTTGAAATGAATCTTGATTAAAAATTAGTGTTGTTGATGTATTTTTATAAAAAATTAGAGTTTTTTATTGATTTTTGTGAAAAAGTATTGTTTTTTTGGGATTTTTATTAAAAACTAGGGTTTTTTTACAACAATTTCATTTATATTGTGTAATTTCAATTAGTTTAATTAGTTTTTAACTTTAATCAGGTATTATGGCTGCGAATGAAAATCCACAAATGCCAAACACTCCACCACCTTCGCAGCCAAATGCTCCACCACTTTCGCAGCCACCAATTGAAGACTTAATTGGTGAAAAATTGGGGCGATTGAGGGGCATTTGTGAAATTTATAAAACAATGCCTTGATTGAGAGATATGACAAACACATTGAAGAAAATAATTAAAAATATAGAAACCCTCTCCACCCAACATAATTCCTTTTATTCATGGTGAGAAGACATGAGGGAATATTATCGATGTGAATTGTCTCACGATGATGTGAAAGATCTCCAAATAACCAAAGCCCAAATAGCCTCTTATTCATTGACCCCCACACCAGTTTTCCAGTGAATGTTAATAAAACAAAACTTTCCATAAAATGGTGCATGCATAGGGACATTGTAGCTAACTTTTGGGATCGTTGGTCTATGGTTTTTGATAAACCACCAAACAATAATTCCAATATACCATTTTACTTTATTAAAAAATTATATGCTGAGTTTGTGTTAGGGCATCATGTCAATTAATTTGACATTAAACCCTTCCAGGGCATCGGTGGAGGTATGCCCCAGGATAGACTAGGGGCAGTTAGAGTAGTCCCACGCCCAAATGTTCCCCTTCCTCCCCTTCCTCCGCCACCTCCAATATATCATCCAGAGATTATCCAGGATGCATCCACACAGACTATTCAGGCTATTCACTCTTTGAGTGGTCATTTGTTTTTGCATGCTTCTACAGTAGCTCAGACATATTTTGGTGATGTTCGTGAAGGCTCGAGTACTGCTGCATCCTCCTCCTCAGGTCCACATATTTGTGTGCCACATACTTGCACTATGTGCCACCAGATATGCTTGGGTCCTCTTGTACAATCCGTTGAGCATCCCTTGGACACTTTTGATTATGACCTCCATGATGTGGATATTATAGATCAGTCGCAGGGGAGTGGAGCGCACCCTACAGAGTCCTCTCTTGCTAGAGAGGGAGATGCTGGAATAGTGACACAAGTAAGATTTAAGTTGTAATTTCATAACTTGCATTTATTTTTAAATGATTATTAATAAGAGATAGTATCAAGTACTAATATTTATTTACATGGTTTATTTAACAGTTGATGTCTGAGGAGGAGCTCACACGGGTGATTGATAGCACCCTTAGGGCCATTTCATTTGGCTTGGACACAAACACAGTATATATTTTCGCACTCACTCGTTTACATTTTATATTATATACTTTCTTGTCATTTGAATTGTCATTAATGAAATTATATAATATAACTTATATGTTTATCTTATTTTCCTCCTATAGGAAATACCTAGTGCGAGTGAGGTGCAGCCTTGTCCAAACTATGGAGGCGCAAATCTAGATAAGGGGAAGGTAATTGAACTCAAATTGGATTGAATTAAGATTTTTAAGATCTTATATTGATTATACATACATCGACATATATTGGTAGTTTCATATGTACTTGTCAATTTTATGTACAGGAAATTATGAGCTATACAGATATGTTGACACGGGACACACCGCCTAAAGGAGTAGGTATTGGAACACCTCAAGGAGTAGGTGTTGAAACACCTGAAGGAGGAGGTGTCGAAACACCTGAAGGAGATAAAGAAAAAGATCAACCTAAAGAGGTATGTGCTTATTTTATTTTGTGTTTGGTAAATAAGTTCCTATTACCAATAATCGTATCCTAACTTGGATCAATTTTATGTTTTTGTTCACATATATAGATTGACATTTCAAAAGTTGATTTGGTATATTCTAGGACTCCTGACCCTTTGAAGAGATGTATATTTCACGTAATCAAGATTTCAATTTTAGAGTTCAATTAAAATTCAATGTATATTGATTTTGATGTTAATTATTCGATTTTAAATTATATAGTATAACTAATCTCAATTGTGGTTTGAATTTTTCTTGTGTAGCTACCTTCAAGAGCCAACGAGTGCTTCAAAGAGGCTCCATTTTGATGATCCACCAGTAGTTTAGGATGAGATAGACATTTTGGCATGTAAATTTTGAATACATATTGAGATGGCATATGCCACATTTTGTAGAACTTTGTTTGAGTTGGCGTCGATGCCATTTTTGTATATAGGCATATACTTGATTATTGGATAATTTGATATATAGAAGTTGACAATTGAAATTTAATTTTTTCCTCATGTGCATGATTAAACTCTTTGAAAATTTTATCTTGAGCAATGGTTAAATATATCAATGTACAATAGCTTAAAACTGAATGGTTATATTATGTAGTTTATATTTATATCGCTGATTACATTGCATTACACATCTTTCAAACTCAAATCATTACTTCGCATTGCATAACTAACAACTAGATGTTCATAGATGAAAAAAAAATTTAATCATCAATATAGTTCTTACAAAGTCAACCTAAGCAGTTATGCAATTACTTCACATTGCATTTGTTTGTTATTGAATTCTATGAGAGCACATTTCTTTGAAGCTTTTTTTCAAATAGTCCAATGCCTTGTCTATGCTACCACATTTTTCATACATGATAGAAATCACATTAAGTTGTAATAAATTAAATGATAGCCTATGGCTATTTAATTTATACTCATTTTATTTAAATGGATGAGGCTGACCTTCCTCGATATTATTTTGTAATTTATTATTTTCAAGAGAGGCCGACCTCCTTGAAGAGTCATCTTATTTTGTATAAATACGAGGTGATGTTTGTTCATTTCCTCAATCAAGTTCATTCAGCATAATTTGCAATCCAAGCAAAAGTTTGCACTTGAGCACCAGCGCTTCATCTTGCAGCAGCAGGTCGATTTCAAGGAAAAGCATATTCGATTGTATCTTTAAATCTAGGAGAGGTGCTATTATTCATTATATCAAATTCAGCCATGAGCTGGGCTTGAGTTGTAAGCAAATTTCTTATTATGTTTATTGTCTTATGTGTTTCATTTTTTGAGTGCTTTCAGTTGTATTATCTAATCTCTATGTTGAAGACATCGAGAGAAATGGTCATATTGTTGATGACAAAGATTTGACCATGTTGGCTCTTAATGGTCTTCCTTCATCTTGGGAGTCTTACATTCAAGGAATCAGCGTGAGATCGAAACTTCCCAAGTTTGATCGGTTGAGGGCTGAATGTATTCAAGAGGAGTCAAGGTTGGTTGGGAGAGGTCTTGGAAAAAGCCCTACAAATGAAGACATTCATGTTTTTTCCGCTCAATCCTCGAAGAAGGAAGGAAAAGGAGGAAAGAAAAGATGATTCAAGAGGAATGGAGATAAAGGGTCAGATGGTGCTCCTGCATTCAAGAAGAAGTGGGACCTCTATCTTGTTCACTGGGATACGATTTGCTCAAAGTCAGTCAACTTGGATTTAACATTGGTAGCTCCATAAACCTATTCAGAATAGAGTGATCTGAAGAGGACATCTCTAAATCTCTACAGAGGTGTAAAGTTGCAAAGTGGTGCAACTTTCATTCTCAAACTCATACGACCCAACGAACTATTCCAACATGTCTAGATGGGTAAATTAATGTTAGGTATGGTTCTCTTTTGCACCCAAATACGTCGAATCGCTCTGAACTAAATTGGAACGGCGTTTTCCCTTAAGAGTCCAAAGTGCTAAAGGTAGCAATCTTTGACGGAATATTTCTCAGAAACCGTGATACTTACAGACTCTTCGTCTGAGGATATGGGATTGTGTTGAGACCATCTACAATAACCTTTCTCAATTTTTACTATCTCGAAGGCGTTTTCCCATGGTGATGAGTTTACAGTTGAGGGGAAAGTTGTCAGATGCAAGTAGTGTAGAGTTGCAAAGTGGTGCAACTTTCATTCTCAAACTCGTATGACCCAACGGACTGTTCCAACATGTCTGGATAGGTACGTTTACGCTAGGTATGGTTCTCTTTTGCACCCAAATATGCCGAATCGCTCTGAGCTACATTGGAGCAGCGTTTTCCCTTAAGAGTCCAAAGTGTTAAAAGGCAGCAATCTTTGATGAACTATTTCTCAAAAACCGTGATGCTTACAGACTCTTCATCTGAGGATATGGGATCATGTTGAGACCATCTACAATAACCTCTCTCAGTTTTCGCTATCTTGAAGGCGTTTTCCAATGGTGATGAGTTTTCAGTTGAGGGAAAAGTTGTCAGATGCAAGTAGTGTAAAGTTCCAAAGTGGTGCAACTTTCATTCTCTAACTCGTACAACCCAACGGACTGTTCCAACACGTCCGGATGGGTACTTTTACGATAGGTATGGTTCTCTTTTGCACCTAAATACGCCGAATCGCTCTGAGCTGCATTGGACCGGCGTTTTCCCTTAAGAGTCCAAAGTGCTAAAAGGCAGCAATATTTGACGGACTATTTCTTAGAAACCATGATGCTTACAAATTCTTCATCTTAGGATATGGGACTGTATTGAGACCATCTACAATAACCTCTCTCTATTTTTTCTATCTTGAAGGCATTTTCCCATGGTGATGAGTTTTTAGTTGAGGGAAAAGTTGTCAGATTCAAGTAGTGTAAAGTTGCAAAGTGGTGCAACTTTCATTCTCGAACTCGTACGACCCAACGGACTATTCCAACACATCCAAATGGATACATTTAGACTAGGTATGGTTCTCTTTTGCACCCAAATATGTTGAATCGCTCTGAGCTGCATTGGAGTGGCGTTTTCCCTTAAGAGTCTAAAGTACTAAAAGGCAGCAATCTTTGATGGACTATTTTTTGGAAACCGTGATGCTTACAGACTCTTCCTCTGAGGATATGGGATCATTTTGAGACCATATACAATTATCTCTCTCGGTTTTTGCAATCTCGAAGGCGTTTTCCCATGGTGATGAGTTTTTAGTTGAGGAAAAAGTTGTTAGATGCAGGTAGTGTAAAGTTGCAAAGTATTGCAACTTTCATTCTCAAACTCGTACGACCCAACGGACTATTCCAACACGTCCAGATGGGTACGTTTACACTAGGTATGGTTCTCTTTTGCACCCAAATACGCCGAATCACTCTGAGCTGCATTGGACCGACGTTTTCCCTTAAGAGTCCAAAGTGCTAAAAGGCAGCAATCTTTGACAAACTATTTATTGGAAATCGTGATGCTTACAGACTCTTCGTTTGAGGATATGGGATTATTTTGAGACCGTCTACAATAACCTCTCTCGGTTTTTTCTACCTCGAAGGCATTTTCCCGTAGTGATGAGTTTTCAGCTGAGGGAAAAGTTGCCAAATGCAAGTAGTGTAAAGTTGCAAAGTGGTGCAACTTTCATTTTCTAACTCGTACGACCCAACGGACTGTTCCAACACGTTTGTATGGGTATGTTTACACTATGTATGATTCTCTTTTGTACCCAAATACGTCGAATCGCTCCGAGCTGCATTGGAGTGGCGTTTTCCCTTAAGAGTTCAAAGTGCTAAAAGGCAGCAATCTTTGACGAACTATTTCTTGGAAACCGTGATGCTTACAGACTCTTTGTCTGAGGATATGGGATTATGTTGATACCATCTAGAATAACCTCTCTCGGTTTTTTCTATCTCGAAGGCGTTTTCCCGTGGTGATGAGTTTTCAGTTGAGGGAAAAGTTATCAGATGCAAGTAGTGTAAAGTTACAAAGTGGTGCAACTTTCATTCTCTAACTCATACGACCCAACAGACTGTTCCAACACGTCTGGATGGGTACGTTTACGCTAGGTATGGTTCTCTTTTTCACCCAAATATGCCGAATTGCTCTGAGCTGCATTGGAGCGGCGTTTTCCCTTAAGAGTCCAAACTGCTAAAAGGCAGCAATCTTTGACGGACTATTTCTCAAAAACCGTGACACTTACAGACTCTTCATCTAAGGATATTGGATCATGTTGAGACATTCTACAATAACCTCTCTCATTTTTTGCTATCTCGAAGGCGGTTTCCCGTGGTGATGAGTTTTTCAGTTGAGGGAAAAGTTGCCAAATGCAAGCAGTGTAAAGTTGCAAAGTGGTGCAACTTTCATTCTCGAACTCGTACAACCAAACAAACTATTCCAACACGTCCGGATGGGTACATTTACGGTAGGTATGGTTCTCTTTTGCACCCAAATACGCCGAATCACTCTGAGCTGCATTGGACCGACGTTTTCCCTTAAGAGTCCAAAGTGCTAAAAGGCAGCAATCTTTGACAGACTATTTATTGGAAATCGTGATGCTTACAGACTCTTTGTTTGAGGATATGGAATTATTTTGAGACCGTCTACAATAACCTCTCTCGGTTTTTTCTACCTCGAAGGCATTTTCCCGTAGTGATGAGTTTTTAGCTGAGGGAAAAGTTGCCAAATGCAAGTAGTGTAAAGTTGCAAAGTGGTGCAACTTTCATTTTCTAACTCGTACGACCCAACGGACTGTTCCAACACGTCCGTATGGGTATGTTTACACTATGTATGATTCTCTTTTGTACCCAAATACGTCGAATCGCTCCGAGCTGCATTGGAGTGGCGTTTTCCCTTAAGAGTTCAAAGTGCTAAAAGGCAGCAATCTTTGACGAACTATTTCTTGGAAACCGTGATGCTTACAGACTCTTTGTCTGAGGATATGGGATTATGTTGAGACCATCTAGAATAACCTCTCTCGGTTTTTTCTATCTCGAAAGCGTTTTCCCGTGGTGATGAGTTTTCAGTTGAGGGAAAAGTTGTCAGATGCAAGTAGTGTAAAGTTACAAAGTGGTGCAACTTTCATTCTCTAACTCATACGACCCAACAGACTGTTCCAACACGTCTGGATGGGTACGTTTACGCTAGGTATGGTTCTCTTTTTCACCCAAATATGCCGAATTGCTCTGAGCTGCATTGGAGCGGCGTTTTCCCTTAAGAGTCCAAACTGCTAAAAGGCAGCAATCTTTGACGGACTATTTCTCAAAAACCGTGACACTTACAGACTCTTCATCTAAGGATATTGGATCATGTTGAGACATTCTACAATAACCTCTCTCATTTTTTGCTATCTCGAAGGCGGTTTCCCATGGTGATGAGTTTTTCAGTTGAGGGAAAAGTTGCCAAATGCAAGCAGTGTAAAGTTGCAAAGTGGTGCAACTTTCATTCTCGAACTCGTACAACCAAACAAACTATTCCAACACGTCCGGATGGGTACATTTACGGAAGGTATGGTTCTCTTTTGCACCCAAATACGCCGAATCGCTTCGAGCTTCATTGGACCGACGTTTTCCCTTAAGAGTTCAAAGTGCTAAAAGGCAACAATCTTTGACGGACTATTTCTCTTAAGAGTCCAAAGTGCTAATTTCAATGAAATGTGGGGGTAGAAAGATTTAAGGTTGGATCAAGATTCTGCAAGTCCTGGCTCTTGCATCAGAAAACTCTTACCCAATCAACTTGAATCAATTACATGGGAAATGAAATTCACAATGAACTTTTTAATTTTTTGTTTTTCGAAAAAGTGGCAAGCCAATGTAATTTGTTATATATAAATAGGAGATATTACAAAACCTGGTTCAAACGAGCATACCGATAGGAAAGAACAAGGAAGAAAACCTCTGGTTGTAGCTAGATTAAGTACAAGAATATTTTTACATTTTAAACATATCCTTTATACAATGCTAGACATTTGAACCGTATTTCAAAAAACATCACTGGATATAGATTATGCCTATACACAGTTATGACCTTTTTACATTGTCTCACATTTCAAAATTCAATTTTTACAAAATTTGCCTATTTGAGGCATTCAGGGCACAGTCTTCCACAAGAGTAGTATGTTGGCGTTTTGGAGTGACAAGCACCTGTATAAACCATCAAGGTAGCAGTTAAACTACATACAATAGAAAATATGCTTTGAATAACCAATCTATATTATTGTAATTTGTCACATACCTCTCCGAAAGGATCAGAGTTGCCTATTGTTGCAGTAGGTCCATGATCAATCGTGCCAGGAATAACACAAAATTTTTGAAATGATACATCTATATTGTAACAACAAAAAATATGCTTAGACTAACAAATCTATATTAATCTAAACAACCTGAATGATGATGAGTTGGTAATGAAAACTATAAAAGATGCTTTGAATAACCAATCTATATTATTGCAATATGTTGCATACCTCTTTGAAAGGATCAAAGTTGGCTATTGTTGCAGCAAGTCCATGATCAATCGTGCCAAGAATATTGCAAAATTTATCAAATGATATATCTATATTGTCACAGAAAAAAAAAGGCTTAAGCATTGTACTTTCCATTATTGAATATGCTATTC
This sequence comes from Sequoiadendron giganteum, assembly GCA_007115665.2. Taxonomy (NCBI): domain Eukaryota; kingdom Viridiplantae; phylum Streptophyta; class Pinopsida; order Cupressales; family Cupressaceae; genus Sequoiadendron; species Sequoiadendron giganteum. The sequence continues at coordinate 347,750,838 of CM021109.1, read as the reverse complement.
AAGTGTGCCTGAAGGGTCATCTCTTTGCTTAAGAGTATCCAATATTGCTTCATGATCAACATTACTAAGTGTCCATAGTTGTTTTGTCTTTGGTTTGGCATGATGCTTCAACAACTTAACATTTTTTGCTATAACCAGGTGTGAATACATGAGAATGGTTTTGTGTTTCTCGTAGTCTTCAAATGCAGGTATGTCATTCTTTCTAATCATGTATGTTCACAACCAAGTTCCTTCAACCACAACTGAACCTATAGGATACACGAACCCATCATCATCTTCCATCGATTGTGTTAGCTTGTGCTTTACCCGCACACATCGATCCAACCAATATTTTGATCTCTCTTCATTCCCCTGCAGTGCAACAGCTGCAAAAACATGTGCTGGATGTAGTAGATCTGAAAGACGATCGTAATCAAGTGAACTTTCCATTGCATAATTTTTCATGGATACAGTTTGAGATAAAGGAGTTAGATACTGTGGAACCCATGTATCCACCCACTCACTTGACTCGCATTGATCCCACTCACACTGAATACAACTCTGACAAAAACAAGCCAACTGTCGTGTCTAAATGGTCCATGTGCTTGCATCTGAGCTCGAAACGAATGCATCTTTGAAGAATCTTTGATTGTATGACAATCCAATTTTCCTCCCACTGTACCCTCCTCAACCAACCAAAAGAATCTGTATATTGTCCCTCCCTGTGACAATGTTGAACTACACCAATCAACAATAGAACATGCATCACTGAATTTTTCTCCTGAAATCTTCAATTGCTCCTTAACTAGAGCTCTCTTTACACATGCACCTACTCCATCATGCTCCCCTTTCCCATGCCCAGCTTCAAAAAAACTCCAAATATTAGGTACACCCCTCTCTACATGCATTCTACTCAACCAATAAAACATACGAGCATTCTTGAATTGACCTGTACAGTTATCTGACCAAATGAGATGTCAGCCCAGTCTTATATCATGCTCCTGCAAGAACTCAAAAAAAATCTCGAAACAATGTTGGACATACTTGGACGAGTGAGATCTACCATCACTCATATAAAAATGATACTCTCTAATTATCTTTCGATCCTCCTCTATACTATCAGGTGCATGTCTAAATGTTATGTGGACAAAAATAGCAATCTGAATAGAATTGTAATACTAAGATTGTACCTCGTTTTATGGTTGCAATGTGTAGTTTTCAGCAAAATCAATCACTGATATAATAGTGCCAATCGGAAAAGAGTCCTTACATATCTTGAATTGTTGATCCAACCACTGAGACCTATGACTATGCCTTGCATATTTGTAGAAAAGATTATCCTTAAAATATAAAATAAAATCAGCAACACTGCTTTTTTTTGTAACCAACTCGCATCTAGAACCTTCACCTCCACTCTGCAAATTATATTTGACTATCTCATATCTCTTTTTCTCAACAAGATTCTTTCCAAATTCATGTTCGAAACCCTCATGAAAACATTGAAAAAACTTTGACAAGCCACCACATTGTGAGCATTTCGCATTTAAACAATCATTTCTATAGAAAAAGGAACCATCATCCGTAGAACATAAAAATAGATCTAGCAAGTCCCTTGATAATTTCGGAAGATGCATTGCACCACACTCCTTCAACATTTCATTCGTATGCAAAGTAGAACGGATATACCATAATAGTTCATGGTACATTGAAAACTCCACATGGTATTTGCAACGACGAGTATTACGAATCTTAAGAGGCACACAATAAAATGGCTTCAAACCTTCAAAATTTCTTTGTGAGATTTCCATATTTGGATGTGTTTGAATAAATTTGTTGAACAACATTGTTTTGCATGATTCCAAGAAATGTTGGTGTATAGTCTCGACTGCCAATTCTTAACTTTAAAACATCCTTTGCATTGGGTGATACTCTAGAGTTATCATGCCAAAATTGTTGAATTGTCTGCTTTACATTATCGGTTAGCTTCTTATCAACACGTGTAAGCCTTCCGACAAAAGCCCATGTATCATTTTGAAGAGGATCATCTATTCTTTCTCTTCTTGCAAGTGCTCTATCCAAAGTTTTACGATTTAAGTCAAAATCAATACAAGTTTGTCTCATAAAGCGAGGCTTTTTCAATTGATGGCTTACTAGGGCAATGGTAATGACTCTCCAAGCAGCTCTCTTATATTTTTCCTTGTTATTTTTTTCAATAGACTTGAGAGCATTACAAATATTTTTGACAATAATAGAATTTTTTCCGGTCCTCTTGTTTAGACCAATCTTCAATTTGGCTAGCAAAGGTCTCATCTTTTGCATCTTTAGCAATTGTACAAAAAGTTGGCATTGCTCGGTCAATGTCTTATCGCTAAAATATTGGTTGAAAAGTATTCTATCCCACAACCGAATAGTTTGTGTTGACCTCTTGCCTTCAAAATTGTTTATAATGTTATCATCAATTTCAACTAACCATTTAGGGGTCCTTGAAGGTCTTGAATTTGGAATACGTCTTTCTTCCACACAAGGTTCTTCATTTCTCGTGTAATATGCTAAAACATAATTTACACTTGCTTCAATATTATGTTCAACATCTTCATTTCCAACATTTTCACCTTCAACATTTTCAATATCAATTTCAACAATTTCATTCCCAATTTCAATATCATGTTCAACATCTTCAATTCCAACATTTTCATTATCAATTTCAATATTTTCATTCCCAATTTCAATATCATGTTCAACATCTTCAACTCCAACATTTTCACCTTGAAAATTTTCAATATCAATTTGAACATTTTCATTCCCAATTTCAATATCATGTTCTACATTTTCACCTTGAACATATTCAATTTCCTCTTCACTTGAAAGACCATAGGGCTTAGGTTCACCAATATTTAACATACCTTGTCTTTTCTGGCAATGACCTCTATCTCTTTGTCTATATCCTTCAATTTGTTCTTTTGTCAGCTTTCTTTTACGTTTTTGCTTCCGACGACTGCTGCTCCCCATCATACCAAATAAAAGATGCTAAAAAATCATTATGTATGACAAATTTGAGTACAAGATGCTCCAAAAAGTGTATCCTTGTCTCTTCCTGTCTGAAACCGTGCATTTGTCACCTGCAAAGTGTTGCAAATAAAATGCAGGGTCCATTGGAATGCACAAAAATGGCCCACAAATCCGATATCCGATTTGTAAAACATGTTCTGCAATGGTAAGATTTCACCTCTACACAATGAAGTTTCACAAATCGGATATCTGATTTGTACACACATAGACCTAAGGGTTAATGGTAGGGAGTGGGAGAGTTATAGGGAGAGGGAGAGAGGGAGAGTGGGAGAGTGATAGGGAGACGAAGAGGGAGAGGGAAAGGGAGTGAGGGAGAGTGAGAAGGAGAGGGAGAGGGAGTGGGAGAGAGGGATAGAG
>CM021109.1:347727122-347747413 GCA_007115665.2 Sequoiadendron giganteum | reverse complement strand
GGGATAGGGATAGGGATAGGGAGAGAGGGACAGGGAGAGTGGGAGAGTGAGAGGGAGAGTGGAACAAGGAGAGAGGGAGAGGGACAGTGGGAGGGGGAGAGAGAGAGAGAGAGAGAGCGAGGGAGGGAGAGGGAGAGTGGGAGAGGGAGAGAGGGAGAGGGAGAGGGAGAGGGAGAGGGAGAGAGGGAGTTGATGAAACGAAAAGGGTTTGTAAAGGAGCTTCTCAACTTTCTACCAATATAAATTATATTTTACTTAGAATCTAATAAATTATTATTATTTATTTTTTATTAGAATTATGACTAAAGTCCTGATTGATAGTCTGATAGAAAAACATTTATAGCTTTCAAACGGTATCACATTTTTTGAATCCAAAACATGTGTCACATTCTATGCTTCCCATACTATAGGATTTTAAAAAAATGAATTCCATTAAGTTTTGACCAAGTTAAGGTGGTCAGACATACGAGTTTTTATATTTTTAAAAAGTTGTAATAAAAAATTCATAATTAATTATTTATTTGAAAAAATATTACAAAAAAATATGCATCACATCCGGACATGAGTCCTCTACTTATATCTAAAATATTATAAAAATATATTATGATTTTATTATGGTTAGGGTGGTCAGACAGACACCTACTTCTTATTTTTCCTCGAAATTTTAGTACTACTGCATTGAAATTTCAAATTTTCACCAAATAGATTTTTTTTTTACAAAAATTAACCTAGTAGTTTAGAAACTACATTCAATTTGCCACAGATTCTATTCTAACATATTTTTGAAATAATATAGATAACTTATTCAAATTTTTATGTCAAGTTGCCCAACTCTGATTTTCTGAATTTTCATTGCCACTTAAGGGCCTATTTTTTCCATGATGATCCTGCATATACCCAACTTGCCACTTACTTTCAAGTATATCATGTGGATACAAAAAACGTAGGGTGATGATATTTTTCTTTTACTCTTTGGCACTCTAAGCATCTTGCAAAAAATCTTACATCTCCCTTCACACCCTTCCAAAAATATAATGGCTTCACATCCACCAACATCTTCGTCACACTAGGATGTCTAGAGTATGGTGCTTCATGTACTTCTTTCCACACTAGGTTCCTTAACTCTTCTGAATTAGGTACATATACTCTCCCTTTAAATCTTAATAATCTATTTGGGTCAAAGTGAAAACTTTCATACCTTGCATCTTGTGGATTATCTGTGAGTTCTTGCTTAACTTGCTTGTAGAATTTATCACCCATAGATTCTTGCAATACTTGTCCCTTAAAGTCGGTTTGAATTATTACCATGGTGGTGATATGTCTTCTTTGACTTAGGGCATTAGCATCTTGATTCTCTTTCCCCTTGATGTAGCTAATGTTGAATTCATAGTCTACTAACAACTCCAGCCACCTTCGTTTTCATGCATTCAGATTGGGTTGAGTAAATAAATAATTCAAATCATCGTGATCAATTTTCAATTCAAAAGGCTTTCCCATAAGATAATGTATCCACATCTGTAATGCATGAACAACTTCCACTAACACCAAATCATGTGATGCACAATTTTGTTCGTAGGGCTTCAACTTTCTTGATTCATAAGCAATGACTTGCCCTTCTTGCATCAAAACTCCTCATAATCCTTCACTTGATGCATCTGTTCTGATAGTAAAGTTTCCTTCCAGATCAGGTACCTTCAAAATTGGTATGGTAGTCAACTTCCCCTTAAGTAGGTCAAAAGCTACTTGACACTTTTTCGACCACTCAAACTTCTTACCCTTCCTTTCTAGTGAAGTAATAGAAAAAGATATACTAGATTTAAGTTTGCAACAAACTTCCTGTAGTGACCAATCAAACCCACAAAACTTATAACCTCTAGTACACTTTTGGGCACTGGCCACTCAAGTACCACCTTTATCTTAATTGGATCAACTGCAACCCCTTTCTCTAAAATTATGTGACCTAGGTATTGCACTTACTTTTGAAAGAATGTACACTTATAGAGTTTTCCATATAGCTTGTGCTCTCTTAACTATTGGAGAACTATCTCTAAATGTCTACAATGTTCCACTTCATTCTTGGTTCATAGATTAAGAAATCATCTAGGAATACTAATACAAACCTATCCAAGCAATCTCTAAATACGTTTTTCATTAGGTTCATGAAAGTTGTTGGTGCATTCATAATTCCAAAAGGTACGAGTGTGAACTCGTAATGTCTGAATCTTGTCTTGAAAGCAGTTTTGAAACTATCTTCGTCTTTGATCCTTAGTTGATGATAATCGGATCATAGATCAATCTTTAAAAACAATGTTGCTCCTTGCATCTGATCGAAAAGATCATCAATACATGGCAACATGTACTTATTCTTTTTCATAGCTTTGTTAAGTATCTGATAGTCTATGCATAAGTGTAGGGTACCATCCTTCTTCCTTACAAAGATCACTGGCACTCCCCAAGGTGAAATACTGGATCTTATCAATCCCTTGGACAACAATTCTTCCAACTATGCCTTAAGTTCCATTAATTTTGGTGTAGTCATCCTATAAGGTACTTTGGATACAAGTTTTGACCTTGGAGGTTCTAGATCCGACATGTCATGTACCACCATATGTTTGAGCAGTGCCATAGATGCCAGCACCATCACGAATAGGGGGACACATACATGGGGTTACAACAGCTACAGAGAGACTCCCCCACGTAGAGGGCCAATGCCAGATTCACCACTGAGGTCAGATGCGGCCAGCACAAGGTTTAGAGGACAGGAGGGATAGGGTTCCGATTCGTGATAGGTGTAGGGTGGATATATAGGGGACAGGTACAAAGGCCACAAGTTCCACAACATAGATTAGCCATGGATCATCCCTTCTATAGATGTAGTATCTACATTTGATCAGAGCCTTGTACCTGTATTTTTTTCGACGATTCTAGATAGGCATGATGGATATGTATTGATGTACTTATGATGGGCTTTATTATGGACTTTGTGATGGATTTTACATTTTGATATTTATATGATATGTGATATCCCTTGTTGACACTATGTGTTATACTGATGTGATGGATGTTTATTTATGGGTATTTTTATGGATATGATTTATTAGGGGATGTGATGGATAATTATGATGGATGTATACATTTATGGTGATCTATTGGATATGTATGATGCCTAACATGTTGTGATACAAGATGTGATGTATGATATGATCATGGACTAATGATTGGTGATGCAGATGGAGATGCATGTGTACTTGCTTTTAATTTTATGATATGTACTAGGGATGATATTATTGCGATGTGATTATGAAATGAAAATTGAATATGATGCAATGGATGAAAAATGTGATGAATGTGTATAATGCAATGTATAATGAGATGGACTAATATGTAGTGCAATGGTAATGAAATGAATTTAATTTAAGATGTTTAGAATATGATAATGACTATGGTAGAATAACGTAAAATGAATATGTTTGAATGACAATGTAATACAATAGGATGGACTAAAATGCTCAAAATAATAACATTAAATAACCTATGTGGATAGTGCAATAGGATGATAATGACATGCATTAAGTTGTTTAGAATAACCAATTAAGACCAATCCAAACAACTTTAAATGGTAATGATAATGAACTTAAGATGCTTAGACTAACATATCTATATTAGTCCAAATACCTCAAGATGATAACAAAAATGATAATGCAAGATGTTTAGACTAACAGATCTATATTAGTCCAAATACCTTAAGATGATAATAACAATGATAATGCAATGAAATGATAATGCAAATGTACCTAAGAAAATTACAATTGTAAATAAGGGCATAATGATGGAAGGAATGAATGAGCGTGAACATGAAACTGCACCTATCAAGACCATGTGGATCCTGAGAAAAAAGGGAGATGAAAAGGTAATGTTTGCACAACCAAAATCACTAGTCATAAGTGAGAGAAAGAGATTGGGAGATAAATGCAATGCAATAGGATGAAGCATGAAATTCAATCCTAATGTTATTTTCCAATTTTAGGAGCATTGATTTTTTCTATAGCACAAGACACAAGATGCTAGAGTATAAGAAACTAGAGAAGATATGTGTCTAATGTGTAAACCAAACACAAAAGACAAATAGGATATCCCAATACCCCAAAGTCGTAGGGACTTTGGTCAGGCCAGGCATCGGGATAAACACAATAACCAAGGATGCCCCAACATAACACAAGACCATGGGGATCTTGGTGGGTACTACACGAGACAACTAGGAAGATAGTAAACAAACAAAAGATCGAGATACACCCCTATGTTTACTAGTCGAAGCACACCATGATATGATGGATCATGGAGACCCTAACGAGGTATAATAGGAAGCTTAGATGATAAAAAAAATGTCAAAAGAATCAAAATATCACAATCAAATTTTAAACGTCCTTTGCCACATGATCAAAAGGATGGATGGAATTGATGTGGTATGTTAGGAAGGATACATCCTGTTGAAACCAATATGAAGACTACACTAAAAGATCAACATGACGTAGGATATCTAAAACTACCATGAACCTCCTGATAGTAATGACCTTTGTTTGTAATCACCGGCTAGGATAGGGACGTACTTGATGACACGACAAGACAACAAGACAAAAGACACGAGACAGACACACCCTAAATATGTAGGGGCTCAGGGGTTGATCAAAGATCAGCCTTGCCTATGTGAAAGCACAGAGCCCTCGTAGTTTGACAAAATAACATGGATAAAAGTAGAAAGAGGACAATGGAGTTCGTGATGGATGACACAAACGGATGGACAAATGCCTTGGGGGTAGATCAAATGATTGACTTTTCCTATGTGAAAGCACAGGGCTAACGTAGTTCAAAAAAGACCAAAGACAAGATGAGACCTAATGATGACCAACACGATGGATGAGCCTAGATGATGACGAAAGATCAACAATAGGACACAATGTACATGTGATGAAAAGCTCAAATTAAGGATAAGAAGCTCAATATTTTGGATAGTTGATATGGATCGCCCAATGCTCAATCACAAAATACCATGCGATGGATGATGAAATGTTGATGGGAGGACAAGACCGATTGGATGATGGGATAGGATCTAAGTATAAGATGGATGGAAGGATAAAGTAACTAGGACACAAGGTATATAATGATTAAGCCTTCTACCAATGGTGCCTGTTGCTAGGTTTTCACCAAACATACTTATCTAAGGTGCCATAAAGGGTGGTTTTCACCATAGGATGAATTATTTCTCTTTACTATTTTTTGATGTTTTTTACTTTTCTGGTTTTTTTGTATTTTTGACAATTTTTTAATTTTTTTTGTATTTTTTTAGGATAAGACAACCCAGCTGACTTAGGCATAAAACTTTTTCAGATGCATGATATTGATGGGTTCTTCTAGGGGTTCTCCTTCAAGAGTAGCAATCATGTATGCGTTCAAACCATACTTAGTTGTGATGACATAAGAGCCTAGCCAATTTGCTTCAAATTTTCCTTTTTTATCTCGCTCTTGCTGATTGTGCTGATTTTCTTTAAGGACTAGATCACCAACATTAAATTGATGAGGCCAAACCCTTTTATTGTAGATTCTCCTAAGATTATGTTGGTAGGCTTGTAAATGATTATATTCTTTTGTCCATTTTTCATCTAAGAGTTCTAATTGAGAAAGGTGTGCAACCCTAGTGTCTTCATCACTTATTAGATTCTTCAGAGATATGCGAAGTGATGGGATTTTGACTTCAATTGAAAAGATAGCTTCAGTGCCATAAATGAGGGAATATGGTGTGGCACTAGTGGGAGTACTGATGGAAGTGCGGTAAGCCAAAAGGGGGGGATGGATATGGAGATGCCAATCTCGACCCGTGTTGTTAACAACCTTTTTCAGAATTTTGATTAAGGTCTTATTGGTTGCCTCTTCTTGACTGTTACCCTAGGGGTAATATGGAGTGGACCAACGGTGTTGGACATGATAGGTCTCACAAAGGATTTTCATGTCCTTATTCTTAAATGGCTTTCCATTATCGATGAGGATGTTGGATGGAATTCCATACCTGTAGAGGATATGGAAGAGGATGAATTTGGAAATTTGAATACCAGTTATTTGAATTAGTGGCATTGCTTCCACCCACTTAGTAAAGTATTCAATAGCTGTGATGGTGAAGGTATGGCCATCAGAGGATGGAGGGTAAATCTTTCCGATCAAATCGAAACCCCATTGTGAAAATGGCCATGGTGCTATGATGGGTTGTAGATCTTGTGCAGAAGCATGTATCAGGTCTATGTGTTGCTGACAAGGAAAGCATATCTTTACAAACTCACAAGAATTATGCTCCATAGTGGTCTAATAATATCTTGCTCTGAGAATTCTTTTAGCCAAGGCCATACCATTTGAATGGGCCCCACAAATACCACTATGTACTCCTAGTAACGTAGTGTGAGCTTCAGTCTCGTTCACAAACCTAAGAAGGGTTTCATCATACCCACGACGATAAAGAGTATATCCCACTATGGTATAACTAGAGGTGCATTGGATAAAGGATTTATGTTGATTATGTGTAAGATCAGGGGGTAGGATTTTATCATGGAGATAGGTGTAGATGTCATGATACCAAGGTGACTTAGGACCTGCAATGTCGCACACCATATCACTTTCAGGGATATCATAAGCTGGGATTAAGATTTTTTCAACTAGGAACTGACAGTTTGTTTGATCTTTTGGCATGTCAATTAAGGAACCAATTGTAGCCATTACATCAGCTGCCTTATTCTGGATTCTTGGGATTTGCTCAAATTGGATAAAGGTGAAATACTTCTTGAAATCATCTACCAGGTGCTTATAAGGTAACAACTTGTCATCCTTAGTTTGAAACTCATCATTTACCTATCTAATGACCAATTGAGAATCGCCAAAGATTTGTACGTGAGTGATATTCCTTTGGGTGGCGATCCTAAGACCTGTGATGAGAGCTTCATACTCTGCTATGTTGTTTGTGCATGGAAATGCTAACCTGAATTATTTTGGGATGTAATCACCTTCTGGTGTGAAAAATAAGATACTTTCTATTGATCCATTGTGTGTGTATGAACCATCAAAGTAGAGTGTCTAGGTAGATGTTTCTATGACTGTAAGAACCTCTTCATCAGGAAACTTTGTAACCAAAGGATAAGCATCCACCAAAGGAGCATATGCCAACTAGTTTGTTATTACTTGCCCTTTGATGGCCTTTCTATCCACATATTCTATATCGAATTCACTCAGAAGCATGATCCACTTAGCCATGTGGCCAGTTAAAGTCGATCTAGATAACAGATATTTGAGTGGATTAACTTTTGATATCAACTTTATTGGATGACTAAGCATATAATGGCATAGCTTTTGTGAACAGAAGAACACAACTAAGCATTCTTTTTCCATAGGAGAATAATTAAGCTCATAGCCCACTAATGTTTTACTGATATAGTAGATTGTGCATTCTTTTGAAGACTCGTCATGTTGGGCCAATAATGCCCCCAATGCAACTGAAGTAGCTGAAATGTACAATAAGAGGGGTTTTCCTAAAATTGGAGACATGAGGAAGGGTGGATGAGCCAAATACTATTTGATATTGTTGAAACCAAGCTAACACTTGGAATCCCACTTGAAGGTGGTACCTTTTCATAACAAATGGGATAATGATTGTCACTTAACAGCTAACTAGGCTATTAATCGCTTCATGGACTGTAACTTTCCTTGAAGACTTCTCAGCTATTTAAGATTGTGTGGCGGGGACATTTCCATTATCGCTCTGAATTTGGCTGGGTCTACCTCTATGCCCCTTCTAGAGACAATGAAAACCAGTATCTTTCTTGACATGACCTCAAAGACACACTTATTAGGATTAAAACGCAGTTTATAATGCTCTAATCGTTCAAAGATCCTTTTCAGGATTGCAAGATGTTCTTCTCTTGTCTTTGACTTCCCCAATACATCATCAACATAATCTTCCATTATGATGTGAATGATTTCATGGAAGATAACTGTCATAGCACGTTGGTATGTTGCCCCCGCATTCTTGAGGCCAAAAGGCATGACATTGTAGAAAAATGTGCCCCAAGGAGTAGTGAAGGAAGTCTTGTGTTGATCCTCGAGGGAAATTTTAATTTGATTGTAACTAGAGAAACCATCCATGAGGGATAGCATCTCATGTCCAACATTTAGATCAAACAACTATCAATGTTTGACAAGGGAAAGTCATCCTTAAGATAGGCCTTATTGAGATCCCAGAAATCTATGCAAATCCTGATAGTTCCATTTGGTTTGGTGACAGGTTCTATGTTGGATATCCAATCTGAATAGTCAATGGGTCTAATAAATCTAGCTTCTAGTAGTTTCTCCAACTCTTTTTTGACAAACAAGACTACTTGAGGATGCATTTTTCTCAGCTTTTGCTTGATGGGTTTAGCATCTGGGTGGACATCCAAATGATGTAAAACTAGAGTAGGATCTAGGCCTGGCATATCTAAATAGGTCCATGCAAAATCAATGATGCCATCTTTAAGAAGCTAGACAATGGTGGAGTGCTCCTCTTTAGATAAGGATCTGGCTACATAAGTAATTTTTGTATTTTTGTTTATTCCCAAATTGACTTCTTGTGTTTCTTCAATGAGAATAGATGATCTTTCATATAATTGAGTTCTCACAAGAGGAAGATGAACATCCCCATCTTCCAGTGCCTCATTAAGGTTTTCACTATTAAATACACCCTCTATTTTTACTTTTTCTGAGTCAAAAAGCGCCTTAGAGAGGTTTTCACTAGATGACCCATTTCAAATTTTTTTCTTTTTAATTTTGTGGCTATGGTGTTCATCTTCCCCCAATCCCATAATATTTACATAAGCATCCACTAATGGAAAGGTATCAACAATTGCACTACTACGTAGGTCCCAATCAATAAGGTCAGGGTGGCAAAGGGGAAGATCAATAGAGTAGATGCATAGGCAATCGAACATGGAAGAGAGATCCATGTCATCGTACATGAGTATGATGGATTCTACTTCAAGTGTGTCTTCAAGGAGTCAGTTATCCACACTAACATTTTTAGAAGTACTAGTTCATACTGCAAGACCCTTTTGTTTCGTGTCATAGCCTAGGCCTATTATTCTAGGTCACACAGATGGTTCTATAGGTTGGTGTCGTCCTTGTCCCTCTATACCAAGACCACCCCCCTGATAATTTTATTTTTCGGCCAACTTTGACATGTGAGGATAATTCTCCTGGAAATATTCCATGAGAGGAGGTGATGGCTCAGGTTCTTCTCGATAAACCCATTGGTTGATATCATCTTCCACCTGATCTTCAAGTGTACCCAAATCCCTGAATATTGTCGAGCCCATGTTCTTAGAAGTGAGTGTGATTTTATTTTCTTCTTCATTCAATGATGGTTAAGAAGGCTAGCCAAACAAGTGAGGAGAGGGTGGCATTCTGGCCACATTAAGTGCAATTTGAATTTTGTATTCTCTACAACCCTTATCAATGATCTTGACCTTAGTGATGGTGATGGTGGAATTAGAAGTGGTGGACATGGTGGATGTAGTGTTAGCTGACAGATTATGAGATGGATTGGAGATGATGTCTAATGTGCCCCCATTTCAACTCTATGACAATAGTGAGAATGGGGAAAGGACACTTCTAAAGTGTGAAAATACTCAAATGGTTGAGGATCAGCTTGTATGGTCACTTCCATTCCTTGGAAAGGAAACTTCAGACATTGGTGATAGGTGGATGGAACGGCTTGCATGGAATGGATCCATGGGCGATTAAGAAGGAGATTATATGGAAGATCAAAATCAAGGACATGACACATGGTGTACTGCACAATAGAGCCAACTTGAATAGGAAGACAAATGGTGCCTTTAGAATCCCTCTCAGCATTGTCATATGCCTTTATGGTAATGACCTGATTGTTCAAGTCAGTAAGGGTATCTGACCTATTTTATGAACTTTAGTTTACACAGATTGAGAGTTGAGCCATTATCCAAGACCCTTTTACTTTATGTTGGGCCACAAGGACTTCGGTATGAAGAGGGCAGTTATGATCGGGGTTGATAGTAGGCATGTCATTTTGGCTAAAACCCAACTGATAAGATGACGACAGGTGTCCCACTAAGGCTTGGAACTTAGTGGGGTCTATGTCATTTGGTACCTAGGTATCATGTAAGGCCTTGGTGAGAATTTCTTGGTGTACAGGAGAAGACTTAAGAAAATTCAAAATGGATATTTGAGTGGGCGTCTTTCCTAGGTGGTCAAGAATATTGTATTGCGAGCTTACAGGACCCTGTTGGGTTGGTGTGGAAGGACTAGGGACTGAAATGCGAGTTCGGTGGGTTGTAACAACACACTGAGGATCTTGTCCTTTGATGTGAATCATGGATACGCTAGGCTCTACTTGGCCAATGCACATAACTATTATGCCATAGTTATAAGGTACACTTTTGTAGCCGATACTGTTGGTGTTGTTGTTTTCACCATTGTTATTACTTGACTTAGGGTTGGTATTAGAAGTGTTGGCCCCTTGATTATGGTTAGGGAATGCATTCTGATATATCTGTAATTGAGTATTGGACAAGGATGTCTGATTGGTATCTACTTGTATATCCCCACGATCTATAAGATCTTGGACATATTTCTTGAGCCCTTGACACTTGTTGAGGGAATCACCTTTGATCTTGTGAAACTCACAATACTCATTTTACCTATACCAGGCGGGTTTTGGCTTGGTATCATCAAAAGGCTTTGTCACTAGATACGTAATAGGGTAATTTTCTTCTAAAAGCCTATTGAATACGACACTTAAGGGCTCTCTCAAAGCAGTGAAAGAGTGCTTATTATTTCCCTGATTGTTTTGATTAGATTGTTGGGGAGGATGAAGTGTTGCATGTGGCATGGATATGGGATTTGGCATTGGTTATGATGGAGGAGTGTATTGAGGCCGTTGTGAGGTGTTTTCTACCTAAACATGCTTGGTATCTGTGACACCATCATTGACTGCATTTTTTTTGTTCCAATAGCATGATTTATCTCCAGATGGCTTCTCTTTATCTGGATTATAGATTTTAACTTGCCCCTTGGCTATCAGAGCTCTCTCAATGATGGGACCCTTTTCAATAACCTCCACAAAGGTTGAGACATAGTGAAGATTAACATTATGTCTCATTTGTGGATGCGCGTTGGCCACAAATAGAGTCACAAGATCTTTCTCACTGAATAGAGATTCCATTCGGCTAGTCAAGGCATGCCACCTCTACAGGTAGCTAGAAAAGGTTTCACCCTCACATTGGGATTCTTTTAGAAGGTCTAATGTATCAATATCCTTCTCCAAATTGAAGGAGAAATGCTAGACAATTTTTTTTGAAAGATCAACAAAAGAAGAGATGGACCCCTTTTGAAGACCCATAAACCAGTCAAGAGTTGTCCCCGTTAAACTCCTAGGGAATAACCACAAGAGATAATTGTCATTGTGGAGGACTTCCTGGAAATGTGAATAAAACTCTTGGAGATGGTTCTTAGGATCTTTCATTCCTTTGTACTTGTCGAATTTGAGCATTTTGAAATGTTTAGGGAAAGGAACAAGTGAAATTGACAGATCGAATGGATAAGGACAAATATCTTCAAATTTGAAAGACTTTTTAGAATTGCTTGTTTGTAAGTCTTTCAATGTGGTGGTTACTTCCTCAAACTACTTATTAATAGGCATTGATAAAGATGGATTAGAAGGATTAGATTGATTGTAGGGTGAATATTGTTGGTAAGATGTGGACAGAGCAGATGCAGTTTGATCGTAAGGTGGCAGAGGTGTATATGATGGATTCGGTTGATATTGATGGCTATATGTAGGTTATGATGGAGGATTGGTGTAGAGTTGATGATAAGATGGTGTATTTTGATGATAAGAAGAAGGACCCCCTTGCTGGTATGATGGAGGTGCTTGATAGTATGAAGTGGAAGCACCTTGTTGGTATGACGGGTGTTGGTACAATGGTTGTTGTTGCAAAGTATAGTATGGATTGGTTTGATAATTATAGGTGATATATTTTTAGGATGCATGGGGCGGTTGTTGTGTATTGGGCTGCTGATAGGAAATGGTTTGTTGTGGAATATGATAGGCATAACTAGGATTACGATTTGGCATAGGACGTTGTGCATAGAACATGCTTTGTGGATGGTACAGGTACTATGCCATATTGTTAGGAATGGAATGATGAGATTATTGAGCCTGTGCTTGGAATTGTGGTTGTTGAAGAGGCTGATGATAAGGAGGTCGAGTGGGGATTTGAGGTTGTTGAGTGATTTAAGGTTGGTGAGTGACTCGAGGCTCGTTGAAGGGTGGATTTTTATGAGTTACTTGTTGTATGGTAGGAACTTGGGACTGATGGGGGGGTTGTGATGGATTACCCTATGGCAGATGTGAGGGTGGTTGTTGTTGTTGTGAAGGAATGAGAATATTTTGATGCGGTGGTTGTTGTTGGATGGACTGTGACTGGATTGTAATATGTTGGGGTGTTTTTTGAGGATTACCTTTGGTGGTTGAGAAGATGGGATGTTGCTTTGAGGTGGTTTTTGAGGAATAAACGAAGGTGGCGGTTGATTCAAAGCGGGTGTCGATCCTGGAAGTGGCGATAATTCAATAAAAGGATTGCCCCAAGCATTGATGGGAGGTTGAACAGATTGAGTAGGCGACAAGGTCTGACATTGAGCAACATTCAAAGATGATGGTGGAGGAACGTTTTATGGAATACCATAAGCAAGGGAGTCATTCAGATCAAGTGATGCTCTTGCGACCATGATCGGAATCTAGGGGGTTGTGGGTCTTGATAAAGTAAAACATTACCGAACCCAGGCTAGTACCAATTATTGATGGGAGGACCCTCAGGAACATAAGTATTCCCTGGAGGATTTTATGAGTTCTGCGGATCTTGAGGCATAGAAGGCGCAGGAGGTGATGTATTGACAAATTTTGATAGCTCAAAATTGATGGTGGCTTGATTCTCATTAAGAGAAAGGTAGCGAGGATTTTCTCCCCACTCTGATTAAGGAGATGATCTATCATTTGAAGATTGACAAGATTATTAAGGTACTAATCAACCATGACTTCGGGTTGATTGACCATGCTTTCATTAGTAGGAGGTGATATCGTTTGGACCTCGGTGTTGGATTGCAATGAGCCACCATTGTTAGGTTCTTGAGGAAAATTGGGTTGAGCACCTTGGGCTTCTTGGTATGCCATGAGTTTCTTTGTTTGTGATCAGGTAACGGGCATGAAAGTGCAAAACAGACCTAAGTGATGAATGAAGGATTGATTGAATTTGATGAGGGATTGATTGATTAAGTTGGATGAATGATAAAGGATTCAACTAGATTGGATTAGATAAGATTGTTTGATAGGATGATGTGATTGATTAGATTAGATGATTGATTGGACTGGATCGGTAAAAACGAGTCTAGAATCAAGTTCAAAAATTTTGATTGGATGACGTAAGGTGTTGAATGATCGGATAGAAATGCAAGATGGATGATTACAACACCGAATCTACCTCAGGATAGAAGTAGATTGATTGGTTCAAGGATGATTTACTAACTCAGGATGAATGCAATCCAAAGCAAGTATAGAAGATGGTGATCAGGATCAGACACCTAAGCCAACTTGGATGAAAACTTCTAAAATGAAGTCTAGGAGATTTGAATTGATGAACCGATGATGTATATGCAATATAAAGATGCTCTAAGATAGTTCTAGATGATTTGGCTAATGAAATAGTGATCTTTTGAGAAGGAAAACGGACAAAAATGATGATTACACGAAGAGAATTGATGATTAAAAAAATTTGTTCACGGCAAACAACTCGGCTAACGACAAGCTTTCAATGGCCAAAAGGATTCACATTTTGAATTTTGTATGGGAAGTGGATTCACCTCTATGTGAAGAAAATTTTCCTGTTCAGAGAGATCAAATTCACCAAAAATTGAGATGACATAAGAAACAAGCGAATTTGTTGAGCAGGCTCGCCTATCCAGAGAAGAAAATTTTCCTAAAACCTAAGAAATTCGCCCAAATAGCTACAAATTTTCCCAAACCGGATTTCAAATTCACCCAAACCAGATTTCAAATTCGCCCAAACAGCTACAAATTCCACCAAACATAGATCAAATTCACACAAACAAAGATCAAATTCTCCTAAACAAAGATCAAATTTGCCAAACTGGTGAAAATTCGCCCAAATAGGTACAAATTCGCCCAAACTAGATTTCAAATTCACCCAAACCAGATTTCAAATTCGCCCAAACAACTGCAAATTCCACCAAACATAGATCAAATTCGCACAAATAGAGATCAAATTCTCCTAAACAAAGATCAAATTTTCCAAACCAGTGAAAATTCGCCCAAACAGCTGCAAGTTCACCCAAACAGCTGGCAGGTTCATCTAAATAGTTTTAAAATCACCCAAACAACTAGAAAATTTGCCTAAACAGCTGGAAGGTTCGCCTAAACAACAGCAAATTTTCCCAAAGAGTTGGAAAATTTGCCTAAAAGCCTGAAACTGCTAAAGAACGGATAGATTTGACTTCAAGATTGCCTAACGGTCATATCAAATCAGCTAAATAGACTCAAACAGTGACTCAGATGAATAATGAGATGAAAAATGAGCAAACGGATTCGTCGAAATGGACCCGAACGAAGACTCGAAGGGAGAATGAGATGAAAAATGGGCAAACGGATTCGCTGAAATGGACTCGAATGGGGACTCGAATGGAGAATGGGATGACAAACAAGCAAATGGATTCAACGAAACGGACCTGAATCGAGACTCGAACGGAGAACGCGATGATGGACGGGGAAATGGATTCACTGAAATGGACCCGAACACTTGAACAAAGAATAGGATGATGGATGAGGAAACAGCCACATGAACGGACCTAAAAAGGGACTCAGAATGGAGAACAATATCATGAATGAAGAAACAAACTCAAACGAGGACTCAGATAGAAGATGGGACGACGAACGGGTCTAGAACAGGGAGCAAAATCACCCTTGAACTAAGCAAGTTCGCCCAAACTACTGATAAAAATTGCCCCTAAGAGAAAATTCACCCAGGAGACTGAGTAGGATCACCCCTAAAGTCAAATTCGCCCAACAGAGGAAGCAGGTTCACTCAACAGGTGAGCAAAGTCACCAAAATTTAGAGAAAATTTGCCTAAAGTAAGAACAAATTCAACCAAACTTGGAGGACAGGCAAATTTGACCTCAAGGACAGGCCGATTCACTTAAGAGGTGGACTTGGACTGGACTGAGACTCAGAATCACCCTTTTAGAGGGAAAAATCACCTATCTACAGTGCAAATTCACCTTTGTAAGGGGAAAATTCACCTCTCAAGGGAGGGGGCTCACTGTGGAAAGGGACGAAAGACAGAAAAACAACATTCAAAAGGTCAGACTGACACAACTAAAAACCAAAAGCACTAGTATCGCACAAAGAAAACATGCCAGTCAGCACAATCCTAAAATTAGTGATGAGTTTACAAACTAGATGTAGGCCCACCACCTTGAGCGGACAACCCAAGGTTAATACTTCATGATACTGGGGTGGTTCTTTGGATCACCCTTTCTCATGAAGGAAGATAGCTAGCATTCCAGTGGCACAGGGTCATCAATAGATGCTACGGGCTCACCTTCACACTCTCACTCGAGGACTACCATAGTCCACAATGAGGATTTCTATCTCAACCCAAGGGAGTACGTGGTGAGTAACTTCGGGGTTTCGTATGCAATCCCTACACTACACCAAGCCACAGCTAAAATGTAGGTCTCTATCTAGGCTAAACAAGGCTATCTCATGAGTCCCCGATATACGCATGGTACGTGGGGAAAAACCATGAACACCAACCCATCACAAACGTGAGTCAGGATCCCCAGCGAGGTACTGGAAACTCAGACCAACTCTTCACATCTTATCTAGGTATCACCCTAGCTTCGATACTCCACCAAACATGATGTGATTGGATTGAGGTATAGCTTTCACTCTCCCCCTTTATATACCCCATCGGTAACACGTGGTTGGCATTATCCCCTAGGTGATGAAATCCTAGGTAGGTCCTGCTAAGGGAAGAAGACACTAGACGTCTCAGCTAGTCCCCAAGCTCGAACGTAACACAAGGGGAAAGCTTAGACACACTAGCACCTCCTAGGTGGACTCAACTGGACTTGAGTGAACTACAATTTCTCATCACCCAAGATCATCAAGTTGTGCAAGGGGAGTGGATACGTCAATAGCCCACTCACAAGCATGATAAACAAGTATAAATTGACCCTTTAATTAAAGCTATGTGTGCCTAGCTAGTATGGAAAACACCAAATTAACTAACCAATTGTTATTGGACTGATCGTTCTATAGAAAATGCATTAGTAGTTTCAAACCACGAGTCTTGGAAAAACAAGAGATAGTTGCACAAATCATTAGCAAAAATAGACACATCATAAACAAACAAGTTAGTGGATCAGTATGCGAAACCGAAATCAAACGATGTCAAAAATTGAAAAAAACAGGTCTCAAATTTTCCTCTATGTGACCCAACTTCACCCCTCCTGATGAGCAACTTTGCCCCTATCACAAGTATATTCACCCTTTGACTATGCAAATTCGCCCCTCCATTAAGCAAATTCACCCAAAAACTAAGTGAATTCGCCCAAACTTAAGCAAATTCACCCAAACAGCTGGCAACTTCACCTAAACACTAAGCAATTTCACCCAAAATTAAAGGAAAATTCACCTATCCCCAAGATCAACTTCACCTAAACTTTCAATTTTGCTTCTTCTTTGTCCTTGGAAATCAGCCTGATAAGGCGGCCTATTTGCTTGGTATGGGGCTTGGTAAGGTTTGGACTCTTGGCCAACATGCTTCTTGATATTCACTAAATCATTTCCAACAGTTTTCAATATATTTATTATCACTTGAAGCTCTTGAGAATATGTTGGAACAGCGGGTCCTTGAGTTGTAGCTTGGTAATTTAAAGCTAGAACAGCAAGTATTTCAGCTATGGGGGGTAATTGCAAAGGTATAAGGATGAATTTCTGGAAATATTGGTGTGTGCAGTGAAAATCCCCTAGCCTAAAGTGCAAAATGAAAATAAAATGCAAGAAAGGAAACACAACACCTCAAGATTGGCCTAAGTTGAACTTGAACAAAATAAAGGATAGAGAAGTGATATACCTTGCCCAAGTTGATTGGTTGGTTGGCCCTACTTATTGCTTAATTTGTGAGCTCCTTTCGATGGCAAACAACATGAAACTATATACAAAACGATGTGGATGTCATGAGGAATACAATTATGCAAGTGGCTATTTGGATAGATGCTTGATATGGATGCAAAATGAGCTTGAAAGTTGCAACAATGGTGGATGAGTGCAAGTTCTTAAATGCTTGAGAGTTCAAAATTGCATAATTTTGAAAGTTGAATGTTGTTGTAAATGAGGTAAAATCCTCTAATTTTAGAGGAAAGGCCACTAAACAATGAATGGTCAAGATGCAGCCACCTTGGACAAGATCAAGGGCTAGGGCGAGTTGAGAACTCACAAGCACTCACATCTTGACATGTGGTGGGTGATGTGTAAAAGGCATGATGTGGAGGTACTTCCTAGTACCTTGGGATTGAACAAGATATACTCATAAAGGAGGTCCTTGTGGAGGAATAAAATGTGAATTAAAAATTCACATTGGGATCAGTTCCCTTGTCCAAAAAGAGAAAGCATTTAATGAAAAGTTGACTTGTGGATATTCCATAAATGGCATAAGGGATTAAGGTGACCTAATCAAGTAAACAGGTTGTGCTAAATTCAATGGGATGCCCCCATTAGATGGCACAAATGCGTGTTGTCTAGCCATTAGAACTACTGGTACTATTAAATTCTATACTTGTATTGTTGGAACAGGAACTACAACTGCTTTTACTAGGCTATTTGAAGTTGAAACTGACAATCTATAACTAGGATAAACAAAATATATACTTGGACACCTTCTTGTTGGTCTCCCTCTTCTCCTAGGTGGTGAAACTAATGATTTTGATCTAAAACTATGAGGTGCAAATTGATTCCTAAGAGGTAGATCAGGTGTTCTTTTAATTGCCCTTCCTCTTCTTCTTGGTGAAGACAGCTGCAAGTATTCAAAAGGAGTAGAACTTCCCCTTGTTTGAATGATTCTCATGTGTTGTTTGCTATTAGATCTACACTTAGACATCTGAGTGGAGTCACCAGGTATAATTTCCTACCTCAAAAAGGTTGAAAACACTGTTGTTCATACCAAAATAGCAGCAATAAGGATCTTGATGTGGACTGTAAATCATTTCACAGTCCCACCGAGCATACCAAAAATTGTTAACACGTAGGATTGCACCTGAATGCAAAGTTGGAAATCCCAGTAATCCTATGTAACATGGAAACACCTTTGAACTTGTGGGTTGCTCATAATGAAGGTGAATCTCCAGATTATGGGTTGGTTCCCCTTTTGATCTTTTCTATGAAACTAATGATTTATGCGGGAAAAGGGATAGAAGGATTAAAAAGAATGGTAAGAAGTGAAACTAGTAAGATGGTGATGCACCTAAATGATAATGAATATGCAATTTGATTCACAAGGACCTTTCAATGCTCCTATTTGCACAACTTAATTTGAACAATTAAATCACATAAATGATTCACATAAGGGCTTGATAAATTACCCTCTTTTAAGGAAAAACAATGTTTTTCACAACTAGAATGATAGAAAAAATCATTTGAATAATGTATCACCTATTAAATTGAACTGAATTGTGTATATAAACCTATGAATGAGACCAAAAAATTAAAAAAATTAGATTTAAACCCAATAAATTTCTATCAAATCAAACATAAAAGATGACACCTAAAATATGGGAAGGCAAACACTTGATTTTTATTGAAAGGCCAAAAAGGAATCCTTCTTGAAATACAATGCTGAAAATTGCTGAATCAAACTTGAATCTGAGCTACAAAACTTTCTAACTCTCTACCATCAACAAGAGAGTAGGAAGCAAGAACTAAGAAAAAACCTAAGTCTTTTCCTCCTATGGGTATGTGTAGGATCATCATGGAAAAAACAGGCCCTTAAGTGGTGATGAAAATTTAGAAAAATCAGAGTTAGGAAAATTGAATGTAGTTTCTAAACTACTAGGTTTATTTATTTTTTAAATCTATTTGGTGAAAATTTGAAATTTCAATGTAGTAGTACATAAATTTCAGGGGAAAAATAAGAAGTAGGTGTCTATCTAACCACCCTAACCACAATAAAATGATAATATTTTTCTATAAGATTTTAGATATAAGTAGATGACTCATGTCCCAATATGATGCATATTTGTTTGTAATTTTTTTCCAAGTAAATAACTAATTATGAATTTTTTATTATAACTTTATAAAAAATTCATGAAATTCAAATTTTTTTTAATCCTATAGTATGTGAAGCATAGGATGTGACGCATGTTTTGGATTCAAAAAATGTGATACTGTTTGAAAGTTATAGATGTTTTTCAATCAGCCTATCAATCAGGACTTTAGTCATAATTCAAATAGAAAATGAATAATAATAATTTATTAAATTCAAAGTAAAGCATAATTTATATTGGTGGAAAGCTGAGAATCTCTTTTAAAAACCCTTTTCGTTTCATCAATTTTGGGTAAAAAAAAGTCATCAGCCACATGGGCGAAATCTAGAAAAGCAAAGTAAGTTGTTAAACACGTTTTTTGTGTTGACTTCTTAGGATTGGCATGTCCTAGCCAAATTCAGAAGCAAACCCGGGGCTAATCCCTAGGTAGTAGGGTTTGTGTCAGACATATCGGATATCCGATTTATTTTATATATAATTTTAAAAAATATAATATACTTTTTAATATATGATTTTAAAAATGCAATAAATAGTTTAAAGTTTATTTTAATATATCTAATTGAGAATATAAAATATAATTTATAATTTAATATATAATATATAATTTACAATAATCTCTTACGGAATTATGTATAATATATAATATATAATATTATTATGTATAATATTTAAATATTATTTATATATTTTAGTTAATGTATAAATATATATATATTAAAATATTATATAACTAATTAATATTACTAATATATGAAATATTTAAATATTATCTCTTTACCTCTCCCCCCCTCTCTCTCTCCCTCCTTCCCCTCTTCCCCTCTCCCTTCTCTCTCTCTCTCTCTCTCTCTCTCTC
>CM021109.1:347692078-347727102 GCA_007115665.2 Sequoiadendron giganteum | reverse complement strand
GAGAGAGGAAGAGGGAGAGTGAGAGAGTGAGAGGGAGAGTGGGAGAGTGAGAGAGTGAGAGGGAGAGTGGGACAGGGATAGGGATAGGGATAGGGAGAGAGGGACAGGGAGAGTGGGAGAGTGAGAGGGAGAGTGGAACAAGGAGAGAGGGAGAGGGACAGTGGGAGGGGGAGAGAGAGAGAGAGAGAGAGCGAGGGAGGGAGAGGGAGAGTGGGAGAGGGAGAGAGGGAGAGGGAGAGGGAGAGGGAGAGGGAGAGAGGGAGTTGATGAAACGAAAAGGGTTTGTAAAGGAGCTTCTCAACTTTCTACCAATATAAATTATATTTTACTTAGAATCTAATAAATTATTATTATTTATTTTTTATTAGAATTATGACTAAAGTCCTGATTGATAGTCTGATAGAAAAACATTTATAGCTTTCAAACGGTATCACATTTTTTGAATCCAAAACATGTGTCACATTCTATGCTTCCCATACTATAGGATTTTAAAAAAATGAATTCCATTAAGTTTTGACCAAGTTAAGGTGGTCAGACATACGAGTTTTTATATTTTTAAAAAGTTGTAATAAAAAATTCATAATTAATTATTTATTTGAAAAAATATTACAAAAAAATATGCATCACATCCGGACATGAGTCCTCTACTTATATCTAAAATATTATAAAAATATATTATGATTTTATTATGGTTAGGGTGGTCAGACAGACACCTACTTCTTATTTTTCCTCGAAATTTTAGTACTACTGCATTGAAATTTCAAATTTTCACCAAATAGATTTTTTTTTTACAAAAATTAACCTAGTAGTTTAGAAACTACATTCAATTTGCCACAGATTCTATTCTAACATATTTTTGAAATAATATAGATAACTTATTCAAATTTTTATGTCAAGTTGCCCAACTCTGATTTTCTGAATTTTCATTGCCACTTAAGGGCCTATTTTTTCCATGATGATCCTGCATATACCCAACTTGCCACTTACTTTCAAGTATATCATGTGGATACAAAAAACGTAGGGTGATGATATTTTTCTTTTACTCTTTGGCACTCTAAGCATCTTGCAAAAAATCTTACATCTCCCTTCACACCCTTCCAAAAATATAATGGCTTCACATCCACCAACATCTTCGTCACACTAGGATGTCTAGAGTATGGTGCTTCATGTACTTCTTTCCACACTAGGTTCCTTAACTCTTCTGAATTAGGTACATATACTCTCCCTTTAAATCTTAATAATCTATTTGGGTCAAAGTGAAAACTTTCATACCTTGCATCTTGTGGATTATCTGTGAGTTCTTGCTTAACTTGCTTGTAGAATTTATCACCCATAGATTCTTGCAATACTTGTCCCTTAAAGTCGGTTTGAATTATTACCATGGTGGTGATATGTCTTCTTTGACTTAGGGCATTAGCATCTTGATTCTCTTTCCCCTTGATGTAGCTAATGTTGAATTCATAGTCTACTAACAACTCCAGCCACCTTCGTTTTCATGCATTCAGATTGGGTTGAGTAAATAAATAATTCAAATCATCGTGATCAATTTTCAATTCAAAAGGCTTTCCCATAAGATAATGTATCCACATCTGTAATGCATGAACAACTTCCACTAACACCAAATCATGTGATGCACAATTTTGTTCGTAGGGCTTCAACTTTCTTGATTCATAAGCAATGACTTGCCCTTCTTGCATCAAAACTCCTCATAATCCTTCACTTGATGCATCTGTTCTGATAGTAAAGTTTCCTTCCAGATCAGGTACCTTCAAAATTGGTATGGTAGTCAACTTCCCCTTAAGTAGGTCAAAAGCTACTTGACACTTTTTCGACCACTCAAACTTCTTACCCTTCCTTTCTAGTGAAGTAATAGAAAAAGATATACTAGATTTAAGTTTGCAACAAACTTCCTGTAGTGACCAATCAAACCCACAAAACTTATAACCTCTAGTACACTTTTGGGCACTGGCCACTCAAGTACCACCTTTATCTTAATTGGATCAACTGCAACCCCTTTCTCTAAAATTATGTGACCTAGGTATTGCACTTACTTTTGAAAGAATGTACACTTATAGAGTTTTCCATATAGCTTGTGCTCTCTTAACTATTGGAGAACTATCTCTAAATGTCTACAATGTTCCACTTCATTCTTGGTTCATAGATTAAGAAATCATCTAGGAATACTAATACAAACCTATCCAAGCAATCTCTAAATACGTTTTTCATTAGGTTCATGAAAGTTGTTGGTGCATTCATAATTCCAAAAGGTACGAGTGTGAACTCGTAATGTCTGAATCTTGTCTTGAAAGCAGTTTTGAAACTATCTTCGTCTTTGATCCTTAGTTGATGATAATCGGATCATAGATCAATCTTTAAAAACAATGTTGCTCCTTGCATCTGATCGAAAAGATCATCAATACATGGCAACATGTACTTATTCTTTTTCATAGCTTTGTTAAGTATCTGATAGTCTATGCATAAGTGTAGGGTACCATCCTTCTTCCTTACAAAGATCACTGGCACTCCCCAAGGTGAAATACTGGATCTTATCAATCCCTTGGACAACAATTCTTCCAACTATGCCTTAAGTTCCATTAATTTTGGTGTAGTCATCCTATAAGGTACTTTGGATACAAGTTTTGACCTTGGAGGTTCTAGATCCGACATGTCATGTACCACCATATGTTTGAGCAGTGCCATAGATGCCAGCACCATCACGAATAGGGGGACACATACATGGGGTTACAACAGCTACAGAGAGACTCCCCCACGTAGAGGGCCAATGCCAGATTCACCACTGAGGTCAGATGCGGCCAGCACAAGGTTTAGAGGACAGGAGGGATAGGGTTCCGATTCGTGATAGGTGTAGGGTGGATATATAGGGGACAGGTACAAAGGCCACAAGTTCCACAACATAGATTAGCCATGGATCATCCCTTCTATAGATGTAGTATCTACATTTGATCAGAGCCTTGTACCTGTATTTTTTTCGACGATTCTAGATAGGCATGATGGATATGTATTGATGTACTTATGATGGGCTTTATTATGGACTTTG
This sequence comes from Sequoiadendron giganteum, assembly GCA_007115665.2. Lineage (NCBI taxonomy): Eukaryota > Viridiplantae > Streptophyta > Pinopsida > Cupressales > Cupressaceae > Sequoiadendron > Sequoiadendron giganteum. The sequence goes on along the minus strand of CM021109.1, from coordinate 347,724,044 downwards.
TGATGGATTTTACATTTTGATATTTATATGATATGTGATATCCCTTGTTGACACTATGTGTTATACTGATGTGATGGATGTTTATTTATGGGTATTTTTATGGATATGATTTATTAGGGGATGTGATGGATAATTATGATGGATGTATACATTTATGGTGATCTATTGGATATGTATGATGCCTAACATGTTGTGATACAAGATGTGATGTATGATATGATCATGGACTAATGATTGGTGATGCAGATGGAGATGCATGTGTACTTGCTTTTAATTTTATGATATGTACTAGGGATGATATTATTGCGATGTGATTATGAAATGAAAATTGAATATGATGCAATGGATGAAAAATGTGATGAATGTGTATAATGCAATGTATAATGAGATGGACTAATATGTAGTGCAATGGTAATGAAATGAATTTAATTTAAGATGTTTAGAATATGATAATGACTATGGTAGAATAACGTAAAATGAATATGTTTGAATGACAATGTAATACAATAGGATGGACTAAAATGCTCAAAATAATAACATTAAATAACCTATGTGGATAGTGCAATAGGATGATAATGACATGCATTAAGTTGTTTAGAATAACCAATTAAGACCAATCCAAACAACTTTAAATGGTAATGATAATGAACTTAAGATGCTTAGACTAACATATCTATATTAGTCCAAATACCTCAAGATGATAACAAAAATGATAATGCAAGATGTTTAGACTAACAGATCTATATTAGTCCAAATACCTTAAGATGATAATAACAATGATAATGCAATGAAATGATAATGCAAATGTACCTAAGAAAATTACAATTGTAAATAAGGGCATAATGATGGAAGGAATGAATGAGCGTGAACATGAAACTGCACCTATCAAGACCATGTGGATCCTGAGAAAAAAGGGAGATGAAAAGGTAATGTTTGCACAACCAAAATCACTAGTCATAAGTGAGAGAAAGAGATTGGGAGATAAATGCAATGCAATAGGATGAAGCATGAAATTCAATCCTAATGTTATTTTCCAATTTTAGGAGCATTGATTTTTTCTATAGCACAAGACACAAGATGCTAGAGTATAAGAAACTAGAGAAGATATGTGTCTAATGTGTAAACCAAACACAAAAGACAAATAGGATATCCCAATACCCCAAAGTCGTAGGGACTTTGGTCAGGCCAGGCATCGGGATAAACACAATAACCAAGGATGCCCCAACATAACACAAGACCATGGGGATCTTGGTGGGTACTACACGAGACAACTAGGAAGATAGTAAACAAACAAAAGATCGAGATACACCCCTATGTTTACTAGTCGAAGCACACCATGATATGATGGATCATGGAGACCCTAACGAGGTATAATAGGAAGCTTAGATGATAAAAAAAATGTCAAAAGAATCAAAATATCACAATCAAATTTTAAACGTCCTTTGCCACATGATCAAAAGGATGGATGGAATTGATGTGGTATGTTAGGAAGGATACATCCTGTTGAAACCAATATGAAGACTACACTAAAAGATCAACATGACGTAGGATATCTAAAACTACCATGAACCTCCTGATAGTAATGACCTTTGTTTGTAATCACCGGCTAGGATAGGGACGTACTTGATGACACGACAAGACAACAAGACAAAAGACACGAGACAGACACACCCTAAATATGTAGGGGCTCAGGGGTTGATCAAAGATCAGCCTTGCCTATGTGAAAGCACAGAGCCCTCGTAGTTTGACAAAATAACATGGATAAAAGTAGAAAGAGGACAATGGAGTTCGTGATGGATGACACAAACGGATGGACAAATGCCTTGGGGGTAGATCAAATGATTGACTTTTCCTATGTGAAAGCACAGGGCTAACGTAGTTCAAAAAAGACCAAAGACAAGATGAGACCTAATGATGACCAACACGATGGATGAGCCTAGATGATGACGAAAGATCAACAATAGGACACAATGTACATGTGATGAAAAGCTCAAATTAAGGATAAGAAGCTCAATATTTTGGATAGTTGATATGGATCGCCCAATGCTCAATCACAAAATACCATGCGATGGATGATGAAATGTTGATGGGAGGACAAGACCGATTGGATGATGGGATAGGATCTAAGTATAAGATGGATGGAAGGATAAAGTAACTAGGACACAAGGTATATAATGATTAAGCCTTCTACCAATGGTGCCTGTTGCTAGGTTTTCACCAAACATACTTATCTAAGGTGCCATAAAGGGTGGTTTTCACCATAGGATGAATTATTTCTCTTTACTATTTTTTGATGTTTTTTACTTTTCTGGTTTTTTTGTATTTTTGACAATTTTTTAATTTTTTTTGTATTTTTTTAGGATAAGACAACCCAGCTGACTTAGGCATAAAACTTTTTCAGATGCATGATATTGATGGGTTCTTCTAGGGGTTCTCCTTCAAGAGTAGCAATCATGTATGCGTTCAAACCATACTTAGTTGTGATGACATAAGAGCCTAGCCAATTTGCTTCAAATTTTCCTTTTTTATCTCGCTCTTGCTGATTGTGCTGATTTTCTTTAAGGACTAGATCACCAACATTAAATTGATGAGGCCAAACCCTTTTATTGTAGATTCTCCTAAGATTATGTTGGTAGGCTTGTAAATGATTATATTCTTTTGTCCATTTTTCATCTAAGAGTTCTAATTGAGAAAGGTGTGCAACCCTAGTGTCTTCATCACTTATTAGATTCTTCAGAGATATGCGAAGTGATGGGATTTTGACTTCAATTGAAAAGATAGCTTCAGTGCCATAAATGAGGGAATATGGTGTGGCACTAGTGGGAGTACTGATGGAAGTGCGGTAAGCCAAAAGGGGGGGATGGATATGGAGATGCCAATCTCGACCCGTGTTGTTAACAACCTTTTTCAGAATTTTGATTAAGGTCTTATTGGTTGCCTCTTCTTGACTGTTACCCTAGGGGTAATATGGAGTGGACCAACGGTGTTGGACATGATAGGTCTCACAAAGGATTTTCATGTCCTTATTCTTAAATGGCTTTCCATTATCGATGAGGATGTTGGATGGAATTCCATACCTGTAGAGGATATGGAAGAGGATGAATTTGGAAATTTGAATACCAGTTATTTGAATTAGTGGCATTGCTTCCACCCACTTAGTAAAGTATTCAATAGCTGTGATGGTGAAGGTATGGCCATCAGAGGATGGAGGGTAAATCTTTCCGATCAAATCGAAACCCCATTGTGAAAATGGCCATGGTGCTATGATGGGTTGTAGATCTTGTGCAGAAGCATGTATCAGGTCTATGTGTTGCTGACAAGGAAAGCATATCTTTACAAACTCACAAGAATTATGCTCCATAGTGGTCTAATAATATCTTGCTCTGAGAATTCTTTTAGCCAAGGCCATACCATTTGAATGGGCCCCACAAATACCACTATGTACTCCTAGTAACGTAGTGTGAGCTTCAGTCTCGTTCACAAACCTAAGAAGGGTTTCATCATACCCACGACGATAAAGAGTATATCCCACTATGGTATAACTAGAGGTGCATTGGATAAAGGATTTATGTTGATTATGTGTAAGATCAGGGGGTAGGATTTTATCATGGAGATAGGTGTAGATGTCATGATACCAAGGTGACTTAGGACCTGCAATGTCGCACACCATATCACTTTCAGGGATATCATAAGCTGGGATTAAGATTTTTTCAACTAGGAACTGACAGTTTGTTTGATCTTTTGGCATGTCAATTAAGGAACCAATTGTAGCCATTACATCAGCTGCCTTATTCTGGATTCTTGGGATTTGCTCAAATTGGATAAAGGTGAAATACTTCTTGAAATCATCTACCAGGTGCTTATAAGGTAACAACTTGTCATCCTTAGTTTGAAACTCATCATTTACCTATCTAATGACCAATTGAGAATCGCCAAAGATTTGTACGTGAGTGATATTCCTTTGGGTGGCGATCCTAAGACCTGTGATGAGAGCTTCATACTCTGCTATGTTGTTTGTGCATGGAAATGCTAACCTGAATTATTTTGGGATGTAATCACCTTCTGGTGTGAAAAATAAGATACTTTCTATTGATCCATTGTGTGTGTATGAACCATCAAAGTAGAGTGTCTAGGTAGATGTTTCTATGACTGTAAGAACCTCTTCATCAGGAAACTTTGTAACCAAAGGATAAGCATCCACCAAAGGAGCATATGCCAACTAGTTTGTTATTACTTGCCCTTTGATGGCCTTTCTATCCACATATTCTATATCGAATTCACTCAGAAGCATGATCCACTTAGCCATGTGGCCAGTTAAAGTCGATCTAGATAACAGATATTTGAGTGGATTAACTTTTGATATCAACTTTATTGGATGACTAAGCATATAATGGCATAGCTTTTGTGAACAGAAGAACACAACTAAGCATTCTTTTTCCATAGGAGAATAATTAAGCTCATAGCCCACTAATGTTTTACTGATATAGTAGATTGTGCATTCTTTTGAAGACTCGTCATGTTGGGCCAATAATGCCCCCAATGCAACTGAAGTAGCTGAAATGTACAATAAGAGGGGTTTTCCTAAAATTGGAGACATGAGGAAGGGTGGATGAGCCAAATACTATTTGATATTGTTGAAACCAAGCTAACACTTGGAATCCCACTTGAAGGTGGTACCTTTTCATAACAAATGGGATAATGATTGTCACTTAACAGCTAACTAGGCTATTAATCGCTTCATGGACTGTAACTTTCCTTGAAGACTTCTCAGCTATTTAAGATTGTGTGGCGGGGACATTTCCATTATCGCTCTGAATTTGGCTGGGTCTACCTCTATGCCCCTTCTAGAGACAATGAAAACCAGTATCTTTCTTGACATGACCTCAAAGACACACTTATTAGGATTAAAACGCAGTTTATAATGCTCTAATCGTTCAAAGATCCTTTTCAGGATTGCAAGATGTTCTTCTCTTGTCTTTGACTTCCCCAATACATCATCAACATAATCTTCCATTATGATGTGAATGATTTCATGGAAGATAACTGTCATAGCACGTTGGTATGTTGCCCCCGCATTCTTGAGGCCAAAAGGCATGACATTGTAGAAAAATGTGCCCCAAGGAGTAGTGAAGGAAGTCTTGTGTTGATCCTCGAGGGAAATTTTAATTTGATTGTAACTAGAGAAACCATCCATGAGGGATAGCATCTCATGTCCAACATTTAGATCAAACAACTATCAATGTTTGACAAGGGAAAGTCATCCTTAAGATAGGCCTTATTGAGATCCCAGAAATCTATGCAAATCCTGATAGTTCCATTTGGTTTGGTGACAGGTTCTATGTTGGATATCCAATCTGAATAGTCAATGGGTCTAATAAATCTAGCTTCTAGTAGTTTCTCCAACTCTTTTTTGACAAACAAGACTACTTGAGGATGCATTTTTCTCAGCTTTTGCTTGATGGGTTTAGCATCTGGGTGGACATCCAAATGATGTAAAACTAGAGTAGGATCTAGGCCTGGCATATCTAAATAGGTCCATGCAAAATCAATGATGCCATCTTTAAGAAGCTAGACAATGGTGGAGTGCTCCTCTTTAGATAAGGATCTGGCTACATAAGTAATTTTTGTATTTTTGTTTATTCCCAAATTGACTTCTTGTGTTTCTTCAATGAGAATAGATGATCTTTCATATAATTGAGTTCTCACAAGAGGAAGATGAACATCCCCATCTTCCAGTGCCTCATTAAGGTTTTCACTATTAAATACACCCTCTATTTTTACTTTTTCTGAGTCAAAAAGCGCCTTAGAGAGGTTTTCACTAGATGACCCATTTCAAATTTTTTTCTTTTTAATTTTGTGGCTATGGTGTTCATCTTCCCCCAATCCCATAATATTTACATAAGCATCCACTAATGGAAAGGTATCAACAATTGCACTACTACGTAGGTCCCAATCAATAAGGTCAGGGTGGCAAAGGGGAAGATCAATAGAGTAGATGCATAGGCAATCGAACATGGAAGAGAGATCCATGTCATCGTACATGAGTATGATGGATTCTACTTCAAGTGTGTCTTCAAGGAGTCAGTTATCCACACTAACATTTTTAGAAGTACTAGTTCATACTGCAAGACCCTTTTGTTTCGTGTCATAGCCTAGGCCTATTATTCTAGGTCACACAGATGGTTCTATAGGTTGGTGTCGTCCTTGTCCCTCTATACCAAGACCACCCCCCTGATAATTTTATTTTTCGGCCAACTTTGACATGTGAGGATAATTCTCCTGGAAATATTCCATGAGAGGAGGTGATGGCTCAGGTTCTTCTCGATAAACCCATTGGTTGATATCATCTTCCACCTGATCTTCAAGTGTACCCAAATCCCTGAATATTGTCGAGCCCATGTTCTTAGAAGTGAGTGTGATTTTATTTTCTTCTTCATTCAATGATGGTTAAGAAGGCTAGCCAAACAAGTGAGGAGAGGGTGGCATTCTGGCCACATTAAGTGCAATTTGAATTTTGTATTCTCTACAACCCTTATCAATGATCTTGACCTTAGTGATGGTGATGGTGGAATTAGAAGTGGTGGACATGGTGGATGTAGTGTTAGCTGACAGATTATGAGATGGATTGGAGATGATGTCTAATGTGCCCCCATTTCAACTCTATGACAATAGTGAGAATGGGGAAAGGACACTTCTAAAGTGTGAAAATACTCAAATGGTTGAGGATCAGCTTGTATGGTCACTTCCATTCCTTGGAAAGGAAACTTCAGACATTGGTGATAGGTGGATGGAACGGCTTGCATGGAATGGATCCATGGGCGATTAAGAAGGAGATTATATGGAAGATCAAAATCAAGGACATGACACATGGTGTACTGCACAATAGAGCCAACTTGAATAGGAAGACAAATGGTGCCTTTAGAATCCCTCTCAGCATTGTCATATGCCTTTATGGTAATGACCTGATTGTTCAAGTCAGTAAGGGTATCTGACCTATTTTATGAACTTTAGTTTACACAGATTGAGAGTTGAGCCATTATCCAAGACCCTTTTACTTTATGTTGGGCCACAAGGACTTCGGTATGAAGAGGGCAGTTATGATCGGGGTTGATAGTAGGCATGTCATTTTGGCTAAAACCCAACTGATAAGATGACGACAGGTGTCCCACTAAGGCTTGGAACTTAGTGGGGTCTATGTCATTTGGTACCTAGGTATCATGTAAGGCCTTGGTGAGAATTTCTTGGTGTACAGGAGAAGACTTAAGAAAATTCAAAATGGATATTTGAGTGGGCGTCTTTCCTAGGTGGTCAAGAATATTGTATTGCGAGCTTACAGGACCCTGTTGGGTTGGTGTGGAAGGACTAGGGACTGAAATGCGAGTTCGGTGGGTTGTAACAACACACTGAGGATCTTGTCCTTTGATGTGAATCATGGATACGCTAGGCTCTACTTGGCCAATGCACATAACTATTATGCCATAGTTATAAGGTACACTTTTGTAGCCGATACTGTTGGTGTTGTTGTTTTCACCATTGTTATTACTTGACTTAGGGTTGGTATTAGAAGTGTTGGCCCCTTGATTATGGTTAGGGAATGCATTCTGATATATCTGTAATTGAGTATTGGACAAGGATGTCTGATTGGTATCTACTTGTATATCCCCACGATCTATAAGATCTTGGACATATTTCTTGAGCCCTTGACACTTGTTGAGGGAATCACCTTTGATCTTGTGAAACTCACAATACTCATTTTACCTATACCAGGCGGGTTTTGGCTTGGTATCATCAAAAGGCTTTGTCACTAGATACGTAATAGGGTAATTTTCTTCTAAAAGCCTATTGAATACGACACTTAAGGGCTCTCTCAAAGCAGTGAAAGAGTGCTTATTATTTCCCTGATTGTTTTGATTAGATTGTTGGGGAGGATGAAGTGTTGCATGTGGCATGGATATGGGATTTGGCATTGGTTATGATGGAGGAGTGTATTGAGGCCGTTGTGAGGTGTTTTCTACCTAAACATGCTTGGTATCTGTGACACCATCATTGACTGCATTTTTTTTGTTCCAATAGCATGATTTATCTCCAGATGGCTTCTCTTTATCTGGATTATAGATTTTAACTTGCCCCTTGGCTATCAGAGCTCTCTCAATGATGGGACCCTTTTCAATAACCTCCACAAAGGTTGAGACATAGTGAAGATTAACATTATGTCTCATTTGTGGATGCGCGTTGGCCACAAATAGAGTCACAAGATCTTTCTCACTGAATAGAGATTCCATTCGGCTAGTCAAGGCATGCCACCTCTACAGGTAGCTAGAAAAGGTTTCACCCTCACATTGGGATTCTTTTAGAAGGTCTAATGTATCAATATCCTTCTCCAAATTGAAGGAGAAATGCTAGACAATTTTTTTTGAAAGATCAACAAAAGAAGAGATGGACCCCTTTTGAAGACCCATAAACCAGTCAAGAGTTGTCCCCGTTAAACTCCTAGGGAATAACCACAAGAGATAATTGTCATTGTGGAGGACTTCCTGGAAATGTGAATAAAACTCTTGGAGATGGTTCTTAGGATCTTTCATTCCTTTGTACTTGTCGAATTTGAGCATTTTGAAATGTTTAGGGAAAGGAACAAGTGAAATTGACAGATCGAATGGATAAGGACAAATATCTTCAAATTTGAAAGACTTTTTAGAATTGCTTGTTTGTAAGTCTTTCAATGTGGTGGTTACTTCCTCAAACTACTTATTAATAGGCATTGATAAAGATGGATTAGAAGGATTAGATTGATTGTAGGGTGAATATTGTTGGTAAGATGTGGACAGAGCAGATGCAGTTTGATCGTAAGGTGGCAGAGGTGTATATGATGGATTCGGTTGATATTGATGGCTATATGTAGGTTATGATGGAGGATTGGTGTAGAGTTGATGATAAGATGGTGTATTTTGATGATAAGAAGAAGGACCCCCTTGCTGGTATGATGGAGGTGCTTGATAGTATGAAGTGGAAGCACCTTGTTGGTATGACGGGTGTTGGTACAATGGTTGTTGTTGCAAAGTATAGTATGGATTGGTTTGATAATTATAGGTGATATATTTTTAGGATGCATGGGGCGGTTGTTGTGTATTGGGCTGCTGATAGGAAATGGTTTGTTGTGGAATATGATAGGCATAACTAGGATTACGATTTGGCATAGGACGTTGTGCATAGAACATGCTTTGTGGATGGTACAGGTACTATGCCATATTGTTAGGAATGGAATGATGAGATTATTGAGCCTGTGCTTGGAATTGTGGTTGTTGAAGAGGCTGATGATAAGGAGGTCGAGTGGGGATTTGAGGTTGTTGAGTGATTTAAGGTTGGTGAGTGACTCGAGGCTCGTTGAAGGGTGGATTTTTATGAGTTACTTGTTGTATGGTAGGAACTTGGGACTGATGGGGGGGTTGTGATGGATTACCCTATGGCAGATGTGAGGGTGGTTGTTGTTGTTGTGAAGGAATGAGAATATTTTGATGCGGTGGTTGTTGTTGGATGGACTGTGACTGGATTGTAATATGTTGGGGTGTTTTTTGAGGATTACCTTTGGTGGTTGAGAAGATGGGATGTTGCTTTGAGGTGGTTTTTGAGGAATAAACGAAGGTGGCGGTTGATTCAAAGCGGGTGTCGATCCTGGAAGTGGCGATAATTCAATAAAAGGATTGCCCCAAGCATTGATGGGAGGTTGAACAGATTGAGTAGGCGACAAGGTCTGACATTGAGCAACATTCAAAGATGATGGTGGAGGAACGTTTTATGGAATACCATAAGCAAGGGAGTCATTCAGATCAAGTGATGCTCTTGCGACCATGATCGGAATCTAGGGGGTTGTGGGTCTTGATAAAGTAAAACATTACCGAACCCAGGCTAGTACCAATTATTGATGGGAGGACCCTCAGGAACATAAGTATTCCCTGGAGGATTTTATGAGTTCTGCGGATCTTGAGGCATAGAAGGCGCAGGAGGTGATGTATTGACAAATTTTGATAGCTCAAAATTGATGGTGGCTTGATTCTCATTAAGAGAAAGGTAGCGAGGATTTTCTCCCCACTCTGATTAAGGAGATGATCTATCATTTGAAGATTGACAAGATTATTAAGGTACTAATCAACCATGACTTCGGGTTGATTGACCATGCTTTCATTAGTAGGAGGTGATATCGTTTGGACCTCGGTGTTGGATTGCAATGAGCCACCATTGTTAGGTTCTTGAGGAAAATTGGGTTGAGCACCTTGGGCTTCTTGGTATGCCATGAGTTTCTTTGTTTGTGATCAGGTAACGGGCATGAAAGTGCAAAACAGACCTAAGTGATGAATGAAGGATTGATTGAATTTGATGAGGGATTGATTGATTAAGTTGGATGAATGATAAAGGATTCAACTAGATTGGATTAGATAAGATTGTTTGATAGGATGATGTGATTGATTAGATTAGATGATTGATTGGACTGGATCGGTAAAAACGAGTCTAGAATCAAGTTCAAAAATTTTGATTGGATGACGTAAGGTGTTGAATGATCGGATAGAAATGCAAGATGGATGATTACAACACCGAATCTACCTCAGGATAGAAGTAGATTGATTGGTTCAAGGATGATTTACTAACTCAGGATGAATGCAATCCAAAGCAAGTATAGAAGATGGTGATCAGGATCAGACACCTAAGCCAACTTGGATGAAAACTTCTAAAATGAAGTCTAGGAGATTTGAATTGATGAACCGATGATGTATATGCAATATAAAGATGCTCTAAGATAGTTCTAGATGATTTGGCTAATGAAATAGTGATCTTTTGAGAAGGAAAACGGACAAAAATGATGATTACACGAAGAGAATTGATGATTAAAAAAATTTGTTCACGGCAAACAACTCGGCTAACGACAAGCTTTCAATGGCCAAAAGGATTCACATTTTGAATTTTGTATGGGAAGTGGATTCACCTCTATGTGAAGAAAATTTTCCTGTTCAGAGAGATCAAATTCACCAAAAATTGAGATGACATAAGAAACAAGCGAATTTGTTGAGCAGGCTCGCCTATCCAGAGAAGAAAATTTTCCTAAAACCTAAGAAATTCGCCCAAATAGCTACAAATTTTCCCAAACCGGATTTCAAATTCACCCAAACCAGATTTCAAATTCGCCCAAACAGCTACAAATTCCACCAAACATAGATCAAATTCACACAAACAAAGATCAAATTCTCCTAAACAAAGATCAAATTTGCCAAACTGGTGAAAATTCGCCCAAATAGGTACAAATTCGCCCAAACTAGATTTCAAATTCACCCAAACCAGATTTCAAATTCGCCCAAACAACTGCAAATTCCACCAAACATAGATCAAATTCGCACAAATAGAGATCAAATTCTCCTAAACAAAGATCAAATTTTCCAAACCAGTGAAAATTCGCCCAAACAGCTGCAAGTTCACCCAAACAGCTGGCAGGTTCATCTAAATAGTTTTAAAATCACCCAAACAACTAGAAAATTTGCCTAAACAGCTGGAAGGTTCGCCTAAACAACAGCAAATTTTCCCAAAGAGTTGGAAAATTTGCCTAAAAGCCTGAAACTGCTAAAGAACGGATAGATTTGACTTCAAGATTGCCTAACGGTCATATCAAATCAGCTAAATAGACTCAAACAGTGACTCAGATGAATAATGAGATGAAAAATGAGCAAACGGATTCGTCGAAATGGACCCGAACGAAGACTCGAAGGGAGAATGAGATGAAAAATGGGCAAACGGATTCGCTGAAATGGACTCGAATGGGGACTCGAATGGAGAATGGGATGACAAACAAGCAAATGGATTCAACGAAACGGACCTGAATCGAGACTCGAACGGAGAACGCGATGATGGACGGGGAAATGGATTCACTGAAATGGACCCGAACACTTGAACAAAGAATAGGATGATGGATGAGGAAACAGCCACATGAACGGACCTAAAAAGGGACTCAGAATGGAGAACAATATCATGAATGAAGAAACAAACTCAAACGAGGACTCAGATAGAAGATGGGACGACGAACGGGTCTAGAACAGGGAGCAAAATCACCCTTGAACTAAGCAAGTTCGCCCAAACTACTGATAAAAATTGCCCCTAAGAGAAAATTCACCCAGGAGACTGAGTAGGATCACCCCTAAAGTCAAATTCGCCCAACAGAGGAAGCAGGTTCACTCAACAGGTGAGCAAAGTCACCAAAATTTAGAGAAAATTTGCCTAAAGTAAGAACAAATTCAACCAAACTTGGAGGACAGGCAAATTTGACCTCAAGGACAGGCCGATTCACTTAAGAGGTGGACTTGGACTGGACTGAGACTCAGAATCACCCTTTTAGAGGGAAAAATCACCTATCTACAGTGCAAATTCACCTTTGTAAGGGGAAAATTCACCTCTCAAGGGAGGGGGCTCACTGTGGAAAGGGACGAAAGACAGAAAAACAACATTCAAAAGGTCAGACTGACACAACTAAAAACCAAAAGCACTAGTATCGCACAAAGAAAACATGCCAGTCAGCACAATCCTAAAATTAGTGATGAGTTTACAAACTAGATGTAGGCCCACCACCTTGAGCGGACAACCCAAGGTTAATACTTCATGATACTGGGGTGGTTCTTTGGATCACCCTTTCTCATGAAGGAAGATAGCTAGCATTCCAGTGGCACAGGGTCATCAATAGATGCTACGGGCTCACCTTCACACTCTCACTCGAGGACTACCATAGTCCACAATGAGGATTTCTATCTCAACCCAAGGGAGTACGTGGTGAGTAACTTCGGGGTTTCGTATGCAATCCCTACACTACACCAAGCCACAGCTAAAATGTAGGTCTCTATCTAGGCTAAACAAGGCTATCTCATGAGTCCCCGATATACGCATGGTACGTGGGGAAAAACCATGAACACCAACCCATCACAAACGTGAGTCAGGATCCCCAGCGAGGTACTGGAAACTCAGACCAACTCTTCACATCTTATCTAGGTATCACCCTAGCTTCGATACTCCACCAAACATGATGTGATTGGATTGAGGTATAGCTTTCACTCTCCCCCTTTATATACCCCATCGGTAACACGTGGTTGGCATTATCCCCTAGGTGATGAAATCCTAGGTAGGTCCTGCTAAGGGAAGAAGACACTAGACGTCTCAGCTAGTCCCCAAGCTCGAACGTAACACAAGGGGAAAGCTTAGACACACTAGCACCTCCTAGGTGGACTCAACTGGACTTGAGTGAACTACAATTTCTCATCACCCAAGATCATCAAGTTGTGCAAGGGGAGTGGATACGTCAATAGCCCACTCACAAGCATGATAAACAAGTATAAATTGACCCTTTAATTAAAGCTATGTGTGCCTAGCTAGTATGGAAAACACCAAATTAACTAACCAATTGTTATTGGACTGATCGTTCTATAGAAAATGCATTAGTAGTTTCAAACCACGAGTCTTGGAAAAACAAGAGATAGTTGCACAAATCATTAGCAAAAATAGACACATCATAAACAAACAAGTTAGTGGATCAGTATGCGAAACCGAAATCAAACGATGTCAAAAATTGAAAAAAACAGGTCTCAAATTTTCCTCTATGTGACCCAACTTCACCCCTCCTGATGAGCAACTTTGCCCCTATCACAAGTATATTCACCCTTTGACTATGCAAATTCGCCCCTCCATTAAGCAAATTCACCCAAAAACTAAGTGAATTCGCCCAAACTTAAGCAAATTCACCCAAACAGCTGGCAACTTCACCTAAACACTAAGCAATTTCACCCAAAATTAAAGGAAAATTCACCTATCCCCAAGATAATACAACATTTTTCTACAAAAAAAATTATGTTTTTTGAACTTTACTAACTTTGTATGGACCCGTACAAGCTTTAAGTGATTTGAATCTCACTATGTTATGTAGGGACATGAGATAGCTTTTAAATGATTCTATTTTGAGTGTCTAACTCTAAAATTTGAGGGAGATATCTTTAATTTTTTCAAGCAGCCTATAATCTTTGTATTTAGGTTTGATTGCCTTCTAAAATGATGATTTGACCCATTCCACTCACTGTACCCATTTTAACTCATGGAATGGGTCCAATACACTTTAATTTATGTGTATTCATGCTTTGGTAGGTAGTGGATTTGAGTGGTTCAAATTGGGATGATGCCCTAGGGTTAAATAGTGCATTTTTCATGTGAAAATGAGGTATTGAGATAGGGTTTTGATGAAGTGTTGATAGTTTTGGTCTTGTGATGGTTTTTTGAGTTTTTCTAGACAATTTAGAGTATATTGGTGGCATTGGTTGAGTTCTTTAATCCCAAGTGATGTGATTTTCAATAAACCCTTGGTGTTTTGCATGAAAGGTGAGGGTTTGTTGGATCAACGCCCTAGAAGTCTTGAATCTGAGAATAAATGTTGGAATTTGGTGTTTTTTCACACAATTAGTGACTTTCCATTGATTTTTGGTGAAAGCAAGGAGTTTAGGAGGGACCTCTTTTGTAAAAGAGGGCTAATTGAGTAGCCTAAAATAGGGACAGACTAAAGGTTTACAAATTTGTTTCAAAGAAACCTTATTGGATCTTTTGGTATGTTGTGTCAAGAGTTGAAGTGTCTTTCAAATGATGTTTTGTAGGTCTCTGTACGGCCTTCTCCAAAATAAATCTTTAAAATTTGTGTTTTGAGACTACAAGCCTTTAGGGTGTGTATTAGGGATAAGTTGAATTTGTAAGAGCATCTTAATCTTGTTAGATGCCTCTTAAAGTCCATGAGAAAGGTCCTAATCTCTTGGTGTAGTTGGGATCCCCCTTGCTTACATCAAGGCAGCACTTTGTAAGAGTTAATTAAGCAAGGGCATACATATTTGAAGGTGTTGGAGGCATTGAAATAGTGAGGAAAGGTCTAGAGGTGAGGTTTTCAATAAACCCCCCTTGAAACTTGTCAAAAGTGAGGGTTTTGAGTTTTGGAGTGTTGGTGAGTGTTTCTGATAGCAACCTAGGTTGACAAACCCCTCCTCACTTTATCAACTCAAAAGGTTACAAATCACTTTTCTACTTGCAAACTCAATCTTGGCTTACTTTCCCTTTCTCACCTAGACACCCTTATAGGTCTGCAAACCCAATTTTCCCAACTTAACTCTCAATTTTCCTTAACAACCTTTGCAAGTGACCATCATTCTAGGCACAAATGACTCTTTTGGAACAAATTCCACAAATCATTCAAACTACACTACTCAAGCTAGCCAAATAGGCCTAATTTCTAAAGCAACCACCCTTGAATCACTTCACAAACCCCAAAAATCAATGGGGAAACACTCACCAAGTGACAAAACCACAAATTTTCTAACTTATCTTCAGGAACTCACCTTCTAAGACCATATTCCATAAAACCCTCAAATTGATCAATTTAGGCAAGGGTTTATTGAAAAACCTACTTGCAGAATTCACCAGACCATCCCAGTGGATCCAAAACCTTCAAAAAACCCTGCACAAACTTAAAAGGACATAAAAAGTGATTTCCCTCAAATATTTCTCACATTTACCCCCTCTAACCTCTCCTTTTCATGTAAAAACACCCAAAATGCCATCTAGGGCACCATAAAAATCATGATCCTGACCTCCCCTACACATGAAATGATGAAAACATGTTTATTAACCCTAACTAAGCCTATCCATTGAGTTACATATGCATATAGTGGGTGGAAGGCTTACTATGCCATTTTAGATGCACTCAAAACCCTTAAACAGGGTATACAGACCGACCTTAGTAAATTGCCTCTCAAATGCACAAAAACAAATGAAATGATTCAAACCAAGTTTGTGTTGAGATTAACCCTGTTGCCCACCAAATTCAATCCATTAGAGTGCAAGATTACCCTGTACAAAACCGTACAGCACAAAGAAACTTTATAAATTCTAGAAAAACTCAATAAATTGCAAGGAAACCATGAAATTTTATTGCTTCTTCTCAATGAACAATTTCTCCAACCATCCCTTCAAGTTCGCAAGCCTATTTAAAGGTTTTCCCAAAAAATTCAACAATTACAACTACTTTTCAAACCCAAATGACCGTTGGGCTTCCTCATTAAAACCTTTTGGCATTCTCAATGACAACTTTTCATAATTTCCAATATTTTGCAACTTCCTTGTTGTAATGCAAAAAATGACACCAATGAAATATGTAGTGTGATACAATGACATTTGTGTATTTAAACTTTGAAGTTAAAATTTTAAACTTTACCATTGTTCTTTTCTTCGAAGTTGTTTAAACTGTATAATATAACCCTAATATAACTAAGCAATATATGATATAATTTAACCATTACTCATTATTTTTTATTGTGAACTATATAATATAACTATTATTTTTTATGCTATTGTACATTGATATTTAACCATTGCTCAAGATTAAATTTTTGAACAGTTTAAACATGCACATGAGGAACAAATTATTTCGATTCTCAACTTCTATATATCAAATTATCCAATAATCAAGTGTATGTCCATATACAAAAATGGCATCAACGCCAACTCAAACAAAGTTTTACAAAATGTGGAATATTCCATCTAGATATCTATTCAAAATATACATGCCAAAATGTCTATCTCATCCTAAACTACTGGTGGATCATCAAAATGGAGTCTCTTTGAAGCACTCTTTGGCTTTGAAGGAAACTGCACAAGAAAAATTCAAACCACAATTGAGATTAGTTATATTATATAATTTAAAATTGAATAATTAACATCAAAATCATTATACATTGAATTATAATTGAAATCTTGATTACCTCATATATATGTCTCTTCAAACTATCAAGAGTCCTAGAATATGCCCCTCTCAAAGAACTAATCATATCAACTTTTGCAATGTCAATCTATATATGTGAACAAAAACATAAAATTGATACAAGTTACCATACAATAGTCAGTAATAGGAACATATTTACCAAACACAAAATAAAATAAACACATATCTCTTTAGGCATCTCTTTTTTTGTATCTCCTTTAGGTGTTTCGACAACTCCTCCTTGAGGTGCTTCAACACCTACTCCTTCAAGTTATCCAACACCTACTCCTTTAGGAATTGTGACACTTGTCAACAAGGATGTGTAGCTCATAACTGCCTAAACATAAAAATGACAAGTATATGAAACTACCAATCTATGTCGATGTATGTATAATCACTATAAGATCTTAAAAAACTTAATTCAATCGAATTTGAGTTAAATTACCTTTCTCTTATCTACCATTGTGCCTCCAAAATTTGGACAGCACTGCACCTCACTCGCTCTAGGTGTTTCCTACAAGAGGAAAATAAGATAAACATATAAGTTAATATATAATTTCATTAATGACAATTCAAGTGAATGTGAAAATATATACCATGTGCATGTCGAGGCCAAATGAAATAGCCCTGAGGGTGCTATCAATAACCTGTGTAAGCTCCTCCTTAGACATCAACTATTAAATAGACCATGTAAATAAATATTAGTACTTGATACTATCTCTTATTAATATTCATTTAAAAACAAATGTAAGTTATGAATTTACAACTTAAATCTTACTTGTGTAACTATTCCAATGTCCCCCTCTCTAGCAGGAGAGGAATCTACAGGGTGTGCTCCAATCTCTTATGTCTGATCTCCTATAACGTCCACATCATGGAGGTCATAATCAAATGTTTCCAAGGGATGCTCAGCAGGTTGTACAAGAGGACCCAAGCATATTTGGTGGCACATAGTGCAAGTATGTGGCACACAAATATGTGGACCTAAGGAGGAGGATGTAGCAACACTTGATCCATTTCCAACATCACCAGCATGTGGCTGAGCTATTGTAGTAGTATGGGAAACCAAAAGATCACTCAAAGAGTGAATAGCCTGAATAGTCTGTGTGGTTGCATCCTCAATAATATCTAGATGATGTACTAGAGGTGGACGAGGAAGGGGAGGAGGGGGAACATATGGACCCTAGACTACTCTAACTGCCCCTGGTCTATCTTGGGGTATACCTCCACCTACGCCCTAGAAGGGTTTAATGTCAAAGTAATTGACATGATGCCCTAACACAAACTCAACATATAATTTTTTAATAAAGTAAAATGGTACATCACTATTGTTGTTGGGTGGTTTATCAAAAACCATGCACCAACGATCCCAAAATTTATCTGCAATGTCCTTATTCATGCACAATTTTATAGAAATATTTGGTTTATTAACATTAACTGGTAGACCGGTGCGGGGGCTAACAAATATAGAGGTTATTTGGGATTTTGTTATTCAGAAATCTTTCACCTCTTCGTAAGACAATCCACAAGAGTAATATTCCCTAATGCTTTCTCACCACGAAAGAAAGGAATTATGTTGGGTGGAGAGGGTTTCTATATTTTTAATCATTTATTTCAATGTGTTTGTCATATTATTTTATCGAGTGATTGTCTTATAAACATCACAAATGCCCCTCAATTGTTCCAATTTTTCACCAATTAACTCTTCAATTGATGGGTGCAGAGGTGGTGGAGGGTTTGGCATTTGTGGGTTTTGATTCTCAACCATAATACCTGATTGAAGTTCAAAACTAATTAATCTAATTGAAATTACACAATATAAATGAAATTATTGTAAAAAACCCTAGTTTTTAATAAAAATCTATTAAAAACTAGTTAAAATTATACAAAACTAATACAAAAATCGATTAAAACAAATAAAAAAACCAAAGACTTGCCTTCAAAATTGGTTATCAACTTAAATCCAATACCATATTTTCCCTCACCATTGCTGCTATAGTTGCTAAAGGTTTAAAATGACTTTCAAATTACCTTTTTTTTATTTTATATTACCAAACCCAAATCGGATATCTGATTTGTTTCACTTTGGCTTGGGCATTGCTATGGAGCAATTTATTGACACCCAACCCAAAAAAAAGTCAACTCGGGATTTTCGTGTTTTTTGGCGAGTGCAAAACACTACTATTTTTATATCGCCACTTTTTGGCCTATCATGATCCTACACATGCCCCTATATGCAAAAAGGACTCCAAAGAGTCATAGTGAGTTAACTAAAGTCAACTCAACTCAAAAGTATCACCCAATATCTCTCCCACAAGTAAAAATGAAAACCCCCAAAAAGAGGGGTCAAAAGTGAAGTAACTTGAACTAAAATAGCCTCAAACTCACTGTCACAATTAGTTTGACCCAAGTGGGCTTAAAACTCACCTAGTCAACTAAAAATCAAGCTCAAAAATCTTTAGTTTCACTCTTCTTCCGTCTTTGCATGATCTTGAGATGAAGGTAATCAATCTAAATAAATATTAAAGTAATCAATTAAGAATTACTTTAACACGTGTTGTGGATTTTCCTATTCTCTACATTTGCATGACATATATTAAAGAAATTTATAATTGATTGCTTTAATAATGTTTATATTTTAAACTTTGTCTCAAAATTATGCAGAAAAATACAAGGGATAATAATTTTGTTTGATACTCATGCAAGGAAAAACAAAAGTGAACCTCAACCTTGGCAAAGGGTATTAGTCTTACGAAAAAATGTTTAATCAAAGTGAAAAATACCCCATAGAGGGGTCAGCCAAATAGGGAAAAAGAAACCCTAAAAAGACTGTGGCTCAAAGGCATTTCACTTTCATTTTGCAATTTTCATTTCTTCTTCTCTATCGAGGCCGCTACTTAGGGTTTTAGCTGGAGCTTTTCTAGAGTTTTCTATGCAAGATCTACTCAAAAAACAAGTTGGAACAATGCACGGGTGAGCTCTTTTTTTTTTAATGATGTTGTTTTTCTCCTTTTCTATGAAAGAACATCTCCATACTTGCTTCCTTGTATAGAAAAAGATGAGATTCTTTATCTTGCATGTTTTCACTTCATGAAATGAAAGTAACTTATAGGTTTTTGCAATATGTTCCTCACGCTTTGAGACTCCTTAAGAAAAGGTTTAACATTCATAGCTTCACAGCTTTCATTATTCTGTTTATTTCATTTATGCAAGTCTCTGGGTTTTTAAAAAAAAATTGCAAGTCATGGTTTCATTTATATTCTTTGAAAGAAATGAAGGAAAAATATTCCTTCTATATTCTATTAAAAAAAACTCGAGGGTTTTTCTTTATTGCAGGTTGTGGCTTCATTATTTGAAATGAAGAGAAAACTCTGCATTCTTTATACTCAAACCCATGTAAATATTTGTCCCTTACTATGAGTTTCACATGCAAATGTATTCAAGGCTTCTTTTTTCAAGCTTTTGGGTTCTTCACTTATGTTGTGGTTGAGGGTCTCATTCTGGAACCCTGGGTTTTTTTGGGTATTTTACATTCTCTCCATACATAGGTTTTTCTCTTGAAACCCTAGCTTGGTTGTGAACAATCTGTATTTTGGTTTGCTATGCATTCTTTTTTTTTCTTTACCCCTTTTGTGAAAAGACAACATGATAAATAACTTCCCAAGGATTTACCTTCTAACTTTTCTAAAAAATGATTCTGGGTTTTCCATATTCCAAAAAAGAACAAGGGTTTTCTCTATGAAACCCTTCACTGCATATGAACACTCTGTACTCTAGATTTTGTAATTTCACCCTCATATTTTCTATGACTAGCATGTTCACGAAAGACTCCTCTGCTCAATGATGACTATGTATTCTCTTGGAGAAATATGTTGTCTTTTTCAACAATGCACCTAATTGTGCTAGAACATTCTACTAATATTATTTCAAGACATGATATATTAGCATGCTTTAGGTTGCATATTTTACTTTACAAGGTAACTAAATAATTAGTTTTCCTCTCTATAGGTGGCAGCTTATCCTTTGCATTGTATGTTATTCCTACATTGTGCATGGTAAAATTGCATTATATTGGAATATATCTCATCAGTTGCCTTTTGAGTACTTTGATATGACTATATTTTATCCTTTGAGACCCCTTTCAACATGTTCATGGCTGCCTCTACTATAGACAGTGGTTGTCATTATCTGTGGCTATGCTTGTAATGACTATTCTGACTTGAAGTCACTTTCATTGATGAAAACACACCTCATATCCCTTTAAAGAACTAAGAGGGCAGCTTGTTGGGCTCAACCCTTGTGGGAGCCCATTTTCCTCCACATGTTGTGATGTTGAACCAAGTGATTTTGCAATGGGAAATGTACCTATACCTGCATAGTGAACAAACAAGTTAGGAAAACAATGAAGCCAAAAGCTTCCTATGATGCTTTGAATTGTCTACTCTTGGATCTTTTTTGAAATCTGCATATCTGATTTAATGCTTCATGAGAATAGGTTATATATCTATTGATAATGCATATGAGGAGAATTTGCATCCCAAGCTCTAACCGATAGTTTCATCTCTTACAGGTAACTTCCGAAGAAACTAATGAAGGGAGCTAGGGTTGAAGATACATCTGACCAATCTTGGGATTCGTCATTCAGGAACTGACAGATCCATCTTCTTTTCATATGTTCTTATATTTCTTAAGATGTATATTTTATTTTATATGTTGCATTTGATCAGTCATTCTCACGGCTTATGTGGGACACTATTCTTTTGTAAAATGAATAAAATACAGTAATTTATGCAAATTTGTGTAATCTTCTCTCTTGTAAAAATATTTGCATAATAAAATTGAAACTCATTTGATAGCATTTCTTTTGTGTAATGATGAAAAATTTAGCAGAAATTTATGTGTACCTTTCCTCTTTTCATCATCATTGTTGTCGTAGCTCTACCTGATTGAGCTGAAAGAAAAACTAGGTAACAACCACCATTCCCTCCAAGTTTGCTATAGTTACCACTATTATACTTGTTGAAGTTGTTTTCCCAACGATCCTTCATTGGTTTATTCCAATTATTGTGGGATCCTTTTTCCCCTTGCCTTTGAAAATATTTCCCTTCATTAAACTTCTTTGGAGTTGTCATGCCCACATTTTACATACTAAACAACTTAACAAATCCACGACAACTTTACTAATTTTGCAAATAATTTTATTTTTTTGTTTACTTGATGATAATAACAAAATAAGTCACTACTTGTAGCTATAGTCAAAAATCACACTACTTAGAAGCAAAGGTAGAATTGATTTACTATTTATTTTTTTGCAATAAAGAGACTAATGACTTTGGGTCGGCTTAATGTACCTCTTACGTCCCAACGTGTTGAAATTCCTTGCTCCCAATACCTATACCTACAAGGACTACATGACTTGGCACACACATAAAATTAAAGGAAGTTAGGAGAGAAAGATAAGTCCTAACACAAGGCTCAAAAGGATAGTCCTAAGGGCCCAACCTAATGCCTCAGGGGATCATCGCTTGATGGCCTTGCCTACATATATATTTCGTAGAGGCACCGTAGTTCGACAACTTCAGTTCTCTCAACTCATTGACTTACCCTCATAGGGTATAACCTCTAGGTTTTCCAAGGTGACTACCTTGGTCATGACCTTACACCCTAACACTGCTATATACTAACTCAAACCACTACTCAAAGGTATCATGTATTTCATACAAATTGTGTACTATAAAAGTGGGTATGCAACCCTTTCTAGGGTCCACTACCCCAGACAGTTTAATAGTCAACTGTCACCCACTTAGGTGAAGCCGAGAATTGAAGACTCGGTAAAGATATACTAGGCAGCATATTCCAAGGAGGTTTTCTGGAATGTTAAGCTTGCAAGAGAAAATAAATTTGGATAGGTTTATATACATTCTAAGTTCAAACAACCTCTAAATATGTCATTCCCATCATAATGGGCATAAAAATCTAAGCCACTCTATCATACATAAATGATAACTCATGCTTTTTTTTTTACAATACTCAAGACTCATGGTAATTTCACTATATTTGATTTTAGAATTAGGGTTACATATCTCAAATAGTTCGGATATATCCTTCTTATAGGGTATAGCTATAGTTCAAAGAACACAATCATTTTAGTATGATGCCTAGACCCATATATCCATAAGCATTAATGAACCAAAAGATGAATACTATCCTAACTATGAATCTACTAGTCCTTGATAAAAATATGTCATGGTAGACTAAGTGGAAAGATTCCCAATACAAATGGAAATGAAATTTTACTTCAAATCAAAGGGAGGAGAAATATAAAAATTTAATCCTAAGTTGATCACATGCTCGTTCCTCAAGTAAGAATTAAACGGACTAAAACTTAAAACTTGTTAAACCAACAATAAACAAAATCATGTATTACTAACTTAAACTAATCTATTCAAATATTTCCAAGGTTCATTTTAAATGGTAACAACACAAATAATATAAGTTATTGTCATGTCTATATCACATTTTCAGTGAGCCACCCTACATCAATTTATTTATAAAGATGGATTGATAATGACCAATTATAAAAGACAACTATGACATCAAATAATATTCTCTCCTATCTTCAATTTAAAATTCATACTATAATCAAATTATTTTATCATCAAAATTTTATATAAATTTATATATATATATAAGATTTTAATCTTTAAATAAAGATGTAAGTAAATCAAAACTTTCAATTGATTAAAAGAATAAGGAGTTATTTTTGTTTAGTTATTTTTGCACTAAATTGTACTAAATAATTTATATCCATAATATAAATTCAACAATTTTAATCCCTTATTTAAACTTTTTATATTTCTTATTATATACAAAATATTCGTTTAGAAACTATAAAATGCAAATAAAATATTTTATTATATTTAAATAATTTATTTCTCCAAATGAACCTACTATTTGTTTAGGCTTGAATTCATTCATGGAAATATATGCATTTTTACTTAAATTAAGAGATCCTATGATACTTAAATTTCTTTCTTAAGGAAATCACATTATCTAATTTAATTAGACTTTCATGTATTCATTTTTTACAGTACATTGATTATTCTAAAATAAGCGTTAACATCTAACTTAGGACATCAATACACTGAACCCATTATAGTCTTTTAATTCACATATCAGTGCTACACAAGTCAAGGAAATAATTAACAAGGAAAATCAAAACAACTGATAAATTCCCTTGTTTTCCTTTGGAATTCAACAGTTTTAGCAGCAGTGTTAAAACTATAATTACTTGGTCAGATCTAAACCAAATTTAAAACTGTCAGATGTTCTAGAAAGCTTAAAGTGAGATGCTCATAACCCAGAAACCCTTTGAAAATCTATTGAACATATAAAATGTTATTAATAAAAGAACAACGCAACTTTTGAAAGCAATTTCACAAAAAAAGACAATTAAAAAGAATGTTTTTACTTTAAAAAAAAATTGATTCAAGAAAATACTTTCAAAATAGATAAATCCACTCAAAACCACTCTCAAATATCTAACCTTAATCGACTTTAACAAGCCAGAAGCTAGCATTATATTCATATTGCCTACATCAAGCAAAATTGGTGAGTACATAATAAGCCGAAATTCACAGCATTGCCTCAATTTATAGCTCTATTGTTCAAGGAATATATATAGATCTACCAACATTATCAGTTTCTCATGTATGAAATTATTTCATTTGTAAATATTCTGATTAGAAATTTTGTGCAAAATAAAAGATCAAAACTACCCACCGAAAGGATTCTAAAATGTTGCAACTCCTATATAGACATGAATACAAAATGTAGACGCATAGACAAGGCACACGAACTGTTGAAAAAATCCCTCAAAGAATGCTATGATTATAGGCTACACAAAACACAAGAATGATCAAATGGGATTTTTAGAAAAATCTGTAGAAACTTTTCAGCATATGTTATTAGCAGGTGTGAATCAAATTCTTTAACCTCTACAAACATCATACCTACCCATGCCAAATGAGAGTTTCAACATTATATATTAATTATGCTGATATATATACTTAACTACGTAGGGTGAAGGATGTCATAATGTTAAAACCTAAATGTTCTCATTATTAGGATCTTGACAATAATTTCATTTTAATAAAAATACTCTAAAACCTTCAGTAGAAACCTTATTTACAGGCTGCAGCTCGCCAAATTGGAGAAGTGAAAGATCAATACCAGGGAGGAAGAGTTTGTGAGAGCATTATCTTTTACCCCTTCCATGTATTCTGAGATTTAAATTTAACCTATTTTCATATGGTAATTACTTCATAAAATGTTGATGGGCTTAATTACTATATTCTAAAAGGAAGAATTAAAAGCTTATTTAAACAAAATGACACTCATACCTGTTATCGCTTCAACATTAAATTGTTTCTTCTTCTAGCATTCCTTCTTACCTCAAGTCTCTGCACAATTTATATCATGGAGGTTCAAAATTCCTCAAGCTTTCAGATGTGCTTTGCCTACGACAAAATGGGAGCTTGGAAATGAGTAGGGTATCCGCCAAAGGATAAAAGAAGGGGTTGTGAGATGCTACAATTGCAACCGCCCTGGTAGTCATGAATGTAGAATATGGAACCATAGACAAGGTGCATGAATTGCTTGACAGAATATCTCTAAGAAATGTGATCTCATGGAATGTAAATATTTCCACGGATGCGTAGGATGGATTTGTTGAATAGGCTTTTAAAACTTTCTAGTTAAGGGGGACGGGTGGCAATTTCACAGTTTCCAAAGCCACACCCGGCAATTTCTTTGTTTAACGGAGTTTCCACCTGTTAGTGAAATCCTTACGTTTGGAGAAAACATAAACCTACCACCACTTAAACATGTTATCACAATATTAAATTAAATCAACCATTTCATCCTTAATTTAATATTTTAACCGTTGAAAATATCATACTTGTTTAATTTAATTAAATATAGATGGTGGTAAAACTTTTAATATTTTATCGGGTAGTCATTTCATCACCTTATTAAATTAAATCAATCTTTTGGATTCCTGAGGATTCTTTTAAATAACAATATATATATAAAAAATTACCAAATGCAGTTATTAACAAAAATATTTATTTTTGAATAATCCTTAATAACAATTAAATAAATAATATTATTTAATTAAATAAGCAATATTATTTTAATTAATTAAACAAACAATATTATTTAATAGCTAATTAGAAATTTACACGGCTGTAATTATTATTCTATTAAATATCGACAATTAAAATAATATTCTTTTAATTTTACAAGCATAATTTTGAATTTTTAAACAAATCACCTTACTAATTAAGTTTGATGCTTAATTAAAATTTATTTCAAAAATAATAATAATCATCACTAAATAATGATAACGCATCAAAATCAAACAATTGACATATTAAAATTAATGCTTAAAACGAATGACATAAGACAAAATGATACCAAACAAGACAGGGTACTGACGGACGACATCGACAAACAATGATGGGATGACGGACGCGGACGCGGATGCTTTCTTGTCAAGTCCATTTCAACTTCATACCCATTTGGATTTATGAGGCTCGCCCTGTCTTGATAGTGCAGGTGGAATCGAGGCTTGGGTACCTGCAATCCTTCATAAAACCAAGTGTCGAAACAACATATATATATCTAATGCCATACACACCGTGAGAGAGAATAATAGTGTGGCAGGGCGCTCACAGATGAGTGATGCAACACTGTCCCTCTCACCCGAACCTCAATCAATAACCATATTCTAAAGAACATCATCATTAAATGATAAGTAAACAACTTCATAAGCATAACATCAAACACATATGTCCACATATCAAAAATAACAGTGTCGTAAACAACCAAGTCCAGTAAGCAAAATTGTCAACCAACCAAACAGCATGATGAAACAGTCACCAATTAGTCTTAAGTATACATCAAACATAAGCAGTATCTGAATGGCATCAATCACACACAAAAAGGTATCATAGGAGTAACAGGAACACGGGAGGCACTACAGGAGCTTGGTTGAATTGAAACCCTCCAATCTTCTTTCAGTTCTTCTCTTGGTAACTCGAGATGGCTTTGAGATTTTTCTCTTGCTTGATTGCCTTCTCATACACTAGGTCCATAGTGGATGGACCATATACATCCACTTCTCCACCTATTCAGCCATGTAGACCCATAATGAACTTCCTGATATGAAATCGCTCACCTTTTTGGTACATTGGTACATACTTCAAGAGACAAGTGAACTTCTCCCAATATTCATTCACTGACACATCTCCTTGCTTAATATTTTTAAAATCTATGAGCTTTTGATCGAAAAAGAGTTGGGGTAACCACCTCTTTTAAAAAATCTCAACAAACTCATTCCAAGTCAGGTTAAGGGAATTGATTCCAAGTTCCATATTCTTGTTCATCCACCAGTTAGAGGCTTCTCCGACTAATTGGAAGGCTCCCCACACAACTTTAATGACTTTAGAATAGTTCCTTATCTTAAAGTACTTCCCCAAATTTGTATTAACCAAGCCTCAGCTTCTTCTTCATTGGTGTTTCCTTCAAATTTAGGAGGGATAATCTTTCTCATATCCTAAATAATTTAGTTTCCAAATGCTTCCTCTTGGTTCCCTCAGAATATGATTGAGTTTCATCACTTTCTTGATCCATAGATTTAGTGTGGTTACTAGAATCTTCCCCTTCTTCCTCATTGTTGGGGACTTCATTTCCTTCATTGTGTGGAACTTCTTCTCCCATTCTCTCGTTTCCCCTCACTTCTTGATCAAGGTTTCCTATCCTTGCATTAGTTTCGTCCATGATTTCCAGAAGTCGATCCAACTTGGCTTCGGCATTATCCAGACCTTGTCTAAATTCTTGACTCTCTACAAGATTAGTTCTTGTCCTAACCATTGTCTTAAGTAATTTTATACCTAGAGGTTCATCTTTAACTAGATCCTATCATGGTTTACTAAATGCATAAGAAAACATTTTAAAAGAGAAAATAATCACATATAAAATTTCATTAAGATTTTCATATAATCTTTTGATAAAAAATATATTCTTTCATTTATTCATAAGGATTTCAATATCCTTATTTTTATATAGAATGACTATTTAAATATTCAAGAGGAGAGTATCCATTTGGATTCACTCTCAGATACATAACTCAACAAGGTGTACCCCTCAAACTTTTTCTTATCTCTTATTTTCTCATCTCTATCCCAAAAAGGATAGTAACCATTGAACTTATCTTCTGATATATAGTTTTGAGGTATATATCCCTTAGATTCTCCACTAGAGGCTATAAGAATAAATTCAGACATAGGTACTACTTGAGGGTTTCTAAATATCAACGTTGGACTGACACTAAATTTTGAGGGCATATCCCTAGAAAGTGATAACGAGTTCGATCTGGCCAAAGAGATGGATGGTAAGTTGTTAAAATTGGCTTCATTTCTCATCCTTCATTTCTCTTAACTAATCCATGATAGAGAATGATTGATTGTCTTAGTATCACTTAGCTAGATGGAATTTTCATAGTTGGTTCCCTGAATGGTACGAACAAGGGCTTATTTTTCCTTCTTAGCCCGTAGGTAGCACTCATTTCCAATCACTGACTTTCTTACAGTTAACTTGAGATGCACCATCCTAGCATAAGAATTTTCCAAACATTAGAATCATAAAGTTGGAAGGGAAAACATAGAGAGCACATAGGTTCTAGAGTTGAACCTAGTAGCTCTGATACCATGTGTAACACGCCCATTGTTCTACATGTAGTAACTTTCTTATGTTTTAACCTCAAGTAAAAGTTTCAAGCATCTAACCATTATGAGCAATAATTTTTTTTCCTTTCATAGAAAAGATAGCATGCATGTTTTAAATAAACAATTTTTCCAAAATTTTCCATTGCATTAAATCAAATTATTACAACTTTCCAATATATTGATAACATAGTCAATATTTCATAATAACATTTCTCTTTCTACAATCTTTCCATTATCATGGATACAAAATACATATACAAGGCTCCATTGAGCTTACTAGAAAAAGATGTATGAATGGTCCATGTAATCCCCTTTCAAATCTTGGTTGCCAACTGATGAGGAGAAGCATCACTCAAGTTCTTTTCCGCCAACCTTAGAATAAATGTGGTCCCCTGCACATCTATCTAACCGATAGATGGCCCTACCTACCCTTCAACAAAGATATTGGTTTGGTAACCTCATGATAACATGACCTTTCCTGAGCTTGGTGGTGTGTCCTAAATGTTTCTAGATCTTTCATATAATGGATACAACCTACACATATGGAATTCCCTATCTAGTATGCAAATTATTTGGAAACAGAGTGATCTGACAATGTAAACAATGGCAACTTACACTACTTTGGCCAAAGTATTCATCACTCTTGATTTCAAAGTGTACATCACACACTCACCCACCTTCCTAGCTCAATTTATAAATGACCATACATAACCTATGCATAGGCTATCCCCTTCATTGGATTATCCTAACCTAGGAATTAACTATTACCTCTATGTTTAACTAACATATCTACGAAGTAACCAAAGTAACTCTAAGAATCAACTAGTTCAAACATTAGCTATGTAAGCTATATCCCTTATATATTATTTAATTCCCACTATATCCACTCATTCCTTAATATGGAATATGTACAAACACATCAAGAAAAATAGATATTTATGCTAAATACAATTTAAACCTCCTTTATCTTTCTTGAAAGAATGAAATAATATTTCCCTAATAATCAATAGAACTAACTTCCCAAACAAAACAAACAATGTCACACAATCTTTCCAAATACATAAAACAAAGTATAAAAGAGTAGGAATCAAAATGTTTGTTTATGCAATGCTCTAGTTGATCGATTTAGATTCCCAACACAACCTTCCCAACTTAGTAAGCAACTCTCAAATAGCTTTCCCCCACTTTAGCAAATACTCCCTCTCAAAATCCTCTCTCAATTCTCTCAGAAACTCTCTCTCACAACTCAAGAAATCAGAATATAATAACTCAGAAAATCATAGCACGAATGGAGATATGTGCATCCAAATGAGGTAGATAGCTCCTCTATTTATACACAAAAATTAGCAACTAAAGGCTAAAAATTGGGTATTAGGAATAACACTTCTCAGCTCAAATGATTCGACTTAGCAAGGTAAAGAAAAGGTGCTAGCTAAAATTATTGCATAGTGAACACATACACATCCATGGTGAATGAGTCCCACTTCTCAAATGAACAACAAGAAAGATAATCAGAAATGCAAGGTTTTTGTCTTCTACAAGTCGACTCACATAGACAATTGCACTCTTGGCCATTTCTACTTATTTCAAATGCTTCACATTCTAGAAATTCATATTGAGAAATAGAATTCTAATCGATTCATCTCATTCTCAGTTGGTGCTACATTATGCTATTCATGCCATTTAAAATGGTCAATGTTTGTTGTTTTGAATTGGTCAACTAATTTCTTGTGCATGAGAATTTTCTATTGTTTTATTTTGACAAAGACTTGGCAACAATACTTACATGTTGAAAGTCATTGGATACTATGCACTTTATATGGTGTTTTCCATATTCATATTACTTTGCACTTTATATGTTTTAACCATCATTCAAATATATATGTGCTGCTCTCTTAAGCGCTATTTCCATTGTTTAATATGTTGTGCACTATTCTTAGCATAAGGTATGTTTAGAATGATATGTGCTATATTGATAATTCAACGCTTTAGAAAACATTACAATATATATATAATATAATATATATAACATATATATACATTACGAATTAACATG
Organism: Sequoiadendron giganteum; assembly: GCA_007115665.2. NCBI lineage: Eukaryota > Viridiplantae > Streptophyta > Pinopsida > Cupressales > Cupressaceae > Sequoiadendron > Sequoiadendron giganteum. The sequence goes on along the minus strand of CM021109.1, from coordinate 347,693,389 downwards.
TATATAAGTATATATATATACATATATACATAATTCACAAGTTAATAGAATTGTATTATTCGATATATGAATACACATATGTATCCTTATATTCATATATAATAATGTATGCATATATATATATATATATATATATATATATATCGACATTTATACTCGTATGCTATATGTGTGTGTGTGTGTGTGTGTGTGTGTGTGTGTGTGTGTGCTTGTTTACTATATATATTATACTTTGATATTAAAACACATATTAACACAATCATATAGATCAAAATTTATATATCGAATACATATATATCCTATCGATTAAATAGAAACACATAAAGAAGAACTCTCGTCACAAAGAGACTCAACATTGTAAACCTCTAAACAAGAACATTCACAAATAAACCACAAGAAAGACTAAAGATAACTTACTATTTCCCAACTATTATCCCAACTTGACCAAACTAGAAGTGTGTGTGTGTGTGTGTGTGTGTGTGTGTGTGAAAGCTCTATTTATGTCTTTATAAAAGGTTACCAAACCAAGTTTTTTTCCCTGAGTGATACTTCTCCTCTCTTCAGGAGGCTTGATTCAATTCCTGCATCCAACTTAATACATTGCAATAGTAGTTAGCTGAAAACAATACATTCATTTGCATCAAATATTTCACAATCAGAATCATTTCATAACATCAAATTGAATCAAATTTTATTATTCATATTTCCAAAACACATAAAACATAAATATACTCATTTCAAGCATTTTCACCCAACTAGGTAAAAGTAAATAAGTAGTAGCACAACGGGGTGTAACAAGTTATATTTTTATTTTATCGAAGACATATAATTACTTTTAATAATCTTTCAAATTTATACATTCCATTTACACAACATCAAATTTGGGATATGTATGTTGAGTTTTTTAATGAAAATAATTGAATTAAATAGATATGTACATCTTGGATACATTCACACCTTGATGATGTATAGGGGGATGCTTGACAATTGTATACAATGCATAAAGTGAATTGTCTTTGTAATCAATATTATATTTTCTTGTTTTTATTTCCATTGTTTAATATAAATTAACTTCTTGTTGTCCTCATATATACCTTTAAAATAAGAATAAACATCCCTTCATAAGTCCAATATTTTTTTATACCAATGTCTAATAATCAAATAAACAAACCTATCGTGTTGAAACAATTAAGTTTGTTTACCCTGGTGTTAAGGGGAGGCTCCTTGGTGAACTGGTGGGGCTCTTTCCTGTAGTACCAACAACCAAGGCCCAAACCTTAATATAACTTAAATTTTAGGGGTGACCCTTTG
>CM021109.1:347678990-347691978 GCA_007115665.2 Sequoiadendron giganteum | reverse complement strand
ATTTCACTTTAACCTTAGTCTGTTATAAAGTATAAACATGAAATGCAAATAACAAAAACACAATAACAGAGACACCAAATTTATGTGGAAAAACCTAATGAGGGAAAAACCACTGTGAGGATTAACTCACAATATAGTAGTAATGCAATACTGAATACACAAGCTCATTGCCCAGATACAAAGGCTCAATACCCAAATCAAGGGCTCACTGCCTTAAGACTCATTGTCCAGAAAGAGAGGCTCACTACCTACAAAAAATATAAAGAAATAGATAATGATCCAACACTAGGATTTACACACACTTCACAGCCTAATCAAAAGATTATGAATACAATGAAGTATTGTTGCCTTAATTTGCTCTTCCACACTCTACTTTTTGCAGTTGTTCGCACACTCTTCTCTTGCTCGAATCGAATGATGTACAGATATGAAATTCGCTACAACTTAACTTGTTTTTATACCATCTTCAACCTTAGAAAAATTCACCAAGGTCGGCTATTCAAATTCAAATTAAAAATTCAAACTAGGTTGGCTACTCAACATTCTCGTGGTGGATAAGAATGTGAGGGGACCAAATACATATTAAATTAGGATCCAAACAACATCTTGGATCATGCACACACTTCCCCAAGTTGATGCAAAAACATAATGTATCGCGTAAACAACAAGTCGGCCAAACCTAATGAAAACACCAAAGAACTTTGAAGTAAATGCATCATCAGCAAGATAAACACATGTGGATTGCTCAACATGCTTCACCAGTTAGTTTACCATGTTTGAGAACTCCTCAGATACATGCACAACTACTTCAACAAACTTCATTTGTAGAAAACACTTCACAAGTTCAACCAGGACAACCAACAAGACATAGAGACTCTGGAGCAAGTCTTCCAGAGCACCAAACCATAAGAAACTTTCCCAGAACATAGAAACCATCGAAAGGAATATTTTCCTAGATCCGCAAGATCTGAAACCAAATACCAGAGGACTGCGGAGCCAAAACATTTCTCCCAGTCAACAACCAAATAACTCTGACAAACCAATTCACACACTGATGAACATAACTTTTTCTCTCCATCAAACTAGAAGCTGAAACTCAGAATATACAATCTATTTAAGCTTATGAACACACCTATAAATCTGCATAGGAATTGGTTCAGCATAGGAGAAACATGGACCACAATACCAGAGCATGTTTAGAACATAGTTCAACACAACTTTCATTATATTTCATTTTTTTTCAAAAGCACTTGGAAAAATCCAACTTACTCAACCTGTACAGTGTTGACATCAATGAAAACATTAATGAAAAAACCACCAAACACATCCATACTTGCAAAAATCTCCCCCTTTCTCATTGATGAAAACACATGATGTGAAAAAACATCAAAGACAGCATACAAGATTCTTAGAAGTGACAACCTACCAAGCATTAAAGTTTCACATGATTCTCTCTCCCATATCCTACATGATTTTCAGAAGTGACAACCTTCCAAGCATACAATTTTCACATGATTCTCTCTCTCCCTTTGACATCAATAGAAAAGGACATTCTTACCATCTGCATCACATACTGCAAAAATGCACTTGTCTACTCCCACTGAGGAGTAGACCCCAGTCATCAGTCCAGAACAAAAGAGTCTGTGAATCCACTGGACCGATGCACCTCCATGTGCACTTCATTCAAAGGAGGGGCAGAAACCCCTAGCTTCCCTCTAAGATACTCAAAATTATCCTTTGGAAGGGCCTTAGTGAATATGTTTGCAACTTGTTCTTTGGTAGGTACATATTCAAGTCTTACTTCATTCCTCAATACTTTCTCCCTCAAGAAGTGATACTTGATAATATATGCTTTGTTCTAGAATGTATCACTAGATTCTTTGAAATTTTTATAGCACTCGTATTGTCACAAAATATAGAAGTAGGTTCATCACTCTCCACTCCTATGTCCATCAAAGTTTGCTTCATCCACAAAACTTGTGTACAGCAAGATGCTACTGCAATATGCTTTGCTTTAGCAGTGGATAAAGAAACTGAATCTTGCTTCTTGCTCAACCAAGAGACTCATCTTTCTCCAAGAAATAATGCTCCTCCACTTGTAATCTTCCTGTCATCTAGACATCCAACCCAATCAGCATCAGTGTAGGAATTCAAAGTGAATTCATTGTACTTCAAATACCATAGTCCAAAGTTCAGAGTTCCTTTAAGATATGTGAATATCCTCTTCATAGCTTTAACATGTGCTTCCTTTAGTTCTTCTTGAAATATTGCAACTAAGCATACTACATGCATAATGTTCGGTCTAGTAGTAGTAAGATACAACAATCCTCCAATCATGGATTTGTACATGCTCTAATCAACTTTAGCATATCCATCATCCTTACTCAGCTTGCATCCATTTACCATAGGGGTACATACCAGTTTAGAATCATCCATTCCATAATTCTTTAACAATTCCTTAACATACTTAGATTGTGAAATGAATATCCCTTTGTCAGTTTGATTAACTTGAAGCCCAATGAAGAAATTTAGTTCACCAATCATAGACATTTCAAATTATTTTTGCATCTCTTCAGAAAAGTTCTTACACATACCTTCATTACCACCAAAAATAATATCATCAACATAGACAACAACTATCAGTATTTTGTCTTTCTCAACTTTGAAGTAAAGATTGATGTCTGCAGACCCTTTGTTGAATCCCTTTTTTGTCAAGTATTTATCCAATCTACCATACCAAGCTCTAGGAGCTTGCTTCATTCCATATAATGCTTTCTTTCACTTACAAACCATGTCTAACATTGAAAAACCTTTTGGTTGCTTCATATATACTTCTTCTTCCAATTCCCCATTCAGAAATGCAGATTTGACATCCATCTGATATACTTTGAAGTCTTTATGTGCTGCAAATGCCAAGAACATTCGAATGGCTTCCATTCTTGCTACAGGTGCAAAATTTTCTTCAAAATATATTCCTTCAACCTATGAATATCCTTTACATACAAGTGTTTCTTTATTTCTTATCATTTCTCCATCTTCATTCAATTTGTTTCTAAATACCCATTTTGAAGCAATTGCATTCTTGTTTGTGTGTCTAGGGACAAGTTCCCATGTCTCATTCTTCTTTGTATGCTATAATTCCTCTTTCATTGCTCTAACCCAACTTTCATCATTACATGCTTCATTCAAGGTCTTAGGTTCTATTTTAGAAAGTAAACAAAAGTTTACCTCAATCACTTTGCTTCTTGTCTCCACTCCTTCACTTTTGTCTCCAATTATCTATTCCTCTGGATGATTTTTCTGAACATATTTAGGAGTCTTAGGTGTAGGTTCTGGATTTTCTTCTTCTTCTTCACTTTTGTCTTTCTCTTCCTTTTCATTTTCTTGTATTTGCACACAGGTAGGCTCCTCAAGTTCAACTTCAGTTATCTCCACCGGTCTATACATAGCTTCATCAAATTTCACATTAGTAATTTCAATGATTTTTCTCAATCTCTTATTAAAACATCTGTAAGCCTTAATTTTATTTGAATATCCAAGGAAAATTCCTTCATCACATCTAGCATCAAACTTTCCAAGATTTTCTTCATCTCTTCTAATGTAACATCTACTACCAAATACCTTAAAGTATTTCACAGTAGCAGTCTTACTATTTCATAACTCATAAGGAGTCTTAGTGTTGTTACCTCTGACTTGAACTCTATTAAGAATATAAAAAGAAGTGTGAATGTCTTCTTTCCAATACACATCGGGAACATTTGCTTCTTTCATCATAGTTTTGGTTGCCTCTTGAACAATTTGGTTCTTTCTTTCTACAACTCCATTCTATTACGGGGTTCTAGGAGCAGAAAAATGTCTTGTTATGCCATGCAGGCTTCCTATTCTTGTAGAACCACAAAGGTCTATGTGGATTGATTCAATCATTTTGGTAGATGATTGATCCTTTGTTTCAAAATTGTTCCTTGTTTGTTTTCCTATCTGACAACTTCTCCAAATTGAATTTGAAGTTTTTGTGATTCTAGGCACATCTCTCACAATTTCTCTAGAATTGATCCTAACCAAATTATCAAAACTCACATGTCTCATCCTCTGGTACTAGATCCAAATTTCAATGATATAAGAAAAAAAACATTGACCATCACCACCTTTGAGTTGATAGATGTTTCCATGAGTTCTTCTTCTAACTACAACCATAGTTCCAGATCTTTTTCTAATCTCACAAGTGTTATCCTGAAACACAAGATTAAAACCTTTCTGGCACATTGTTATGCCTTGCATAGCCACCCCATATTTTACCTTGGTCAAAATGGGTCCCCCTTTATGTTTTTTTCCTTGGTTGTTTTTCAAACAAACTTTGGAGTCTTTCTTTTCCAACACTTGGTGTTTTTCTTTGGTTTGTTCTGTCGGAACCGGAACCTGAACCGAATCGGGTTTTGAATCTTGTTTCAAAGTTTGACTATGATCCCCATCCCGACAGTCTTCTTTTTACCTCTTTGTTTTTCTTTTATCGGAGCCGGAGCCGGAGTGAAAGTTAAGTCCGAAATTATTTGAAGTTTCAAAATCAAATCTCGTTCTGCCTCCGCTTTTTGGTCTTTCATTTTTTAACTTAGGTTGTTGTGATAAGTTTTCTCGTTTCGGTCTTCTTGATTTATTTTTTCATTTTGTTTCGCTTTCTCCTTCATTGGAAAAACCGGAACCGGAACGGGAATTGAGTTGGAAATTTAGAAAAGTTTCTAAATCATTTCTCATCCCGATTCCGCTCCCGCCATTTTTTGTCGTTGACTTTACTGAAGTTGCACAGCAGTAATGTGCTAGTTCCTTCTACAATTCTGGCTCCGCTCTACCACACTTATGGCATTAATTACAGGTGTCATGCACTCGCGTAACTACGATTTTTTACCTTAAATAGGGATTAACTTGAAGTTATCATCATTATTGAAAGAGATCAAGAGCAAACCGGAATTGCAGTGGAGCATTTGTGCATGTGAATTGATCGAAAGAGAGACAGTTGCACATGGAATTGCTTCAGGGGATTAACCTATTTATTTGGCGTTTGAGGTAGGGTTTTTGTTCTTCTCTTTTGTTTTATTTCGCGTTTTCCATTTTTGTTCGTTTTGTCGATTTGCGCAAATTCATGATTCTCGGTTCTATTGTGAGTTCGTGTGATTCATTTTTTTTTGTTTTTATTCTTTGTTTATTTATTTCCGTTTTGCTTTTCTGGTTTCTATTTCTCGTTTGTTTTGTTTTTCCTCATGGTCATTTTCACGTTTTAATCGTGACTATATCGTGATGCCCTAGTTTTAAAATAGCATAGATTAATTGCAGTTTTTACCTTGGTAGGGTTTGATAAATCATGGTTTTTACTTAGGAACCTTTTTTTGCATTAGATCTAGTTAATTTAAATATGGTTAAATTTGTGCCCTAGTTGTTTGGAATCGATGGTTTTTGATTTAGGGTTTGACGTGTTTTGTTTTAAAATATGATGCCCTAATTAGTATGGTTGCCTCTTGGTCATATGGGGATAGTCTTAAATAGGTTATTTTAAGCCCCTTTTGTTTTAATATGACCTAGTCTTTAGAATCATAAAGTATCTCATCGGCCTGTTAAAATCATTTATGACGTCATGATTATCTTGGGCGGAGGTGGGATCGGAATTAATTTAGACTTTGAAACATGTTTTATAATTAGTATCGATTCCATTTTCATCCCATCTCTGACTCCTCTTACAATGAGAAGCACGCTCTCGAAATATTGGTAACTCAGGCGGAACTGGAACCGGAACCGGAACTGAATGTGAAATTTGAAAATCTTCATGGAACTAAATCAGTTTTCATTATGATTCCAATTACGGTTACCATTCTAACTCTGACTCTGGTCCTGCTTGTTATTACTATAAGCTCAATGACTATTTTGACTCCAATCCCGACAGTGTTTGAAAAAGAGACTGTTTAAAATGTTTTTTGCTTAGTTTCGCCTCTGATATAAATATGAAGGGTAAGGTTTTTAAACCATATTTTGTGATATTTATTCAAGGGTCTAATTTGAGGTTTTATTGCAGGAAACTAAATAATGTCAGGAGTATCAGGAGAAGCTTCCCAAAGGAATCGGCCTGCAGAAACTTCAAAATCAACAACTAAACCCAAGAAGATTAAGCCGGAGAAGCTACCCTATACCTTTAGGTATAACCATAGGAGTCTTGTTTTCACTACAAGCAAGGTGGAATCAAATTGGGCGGATGTAATTGATACTAATTTAGGCCCATTCAATTTTGAGGAGCTATACTCTTAAACATTCACTGAGGATGTAACAGGGAGGACTGAAAGAATAGTTGAGTCTGGCTTGGCTCACATTACTGTATTTCCTTTGTCCATCCAATGCCCAGAATTAATCATGATAGCAGCAGGAGCTTACAATCTAGCTATGAGACAATGCATGGATTCATAGGACAATGTGATTATAGATCTAACTCCTCAGATGTTTCAACACATGTTTAGTGTCCCTAATCCAAAGAACCTAGTACAGTTGAATGAGGCAGATGCTTTAGAGGTATACAAAAAACACAAGGAATCCAACAAGGCTCATTTGAACAATAAGTGGTTGAGAGCGCAGAAGAAGTCCCTGACCAAGCTCTTAGATCAACCAAAGAGGGCAGATTTTTACAAAGAGGTATTAGACCTGATAATGATGTTGTCTAGGGTCTTTGGGAAGAGGGATGCATTTTATTTCAAGGAATGGATGTTTCTCTTCATTCGGACAATCTTCAATGGCAAGCAATAGTTTGATTGGCCCATGATTGTCTCAGATACCATTCATGATCAGCTAACCAAAATAAGGGAAACCAAGAGCTTTTTCATGACTTCTTATGTTGTTTATGCAGCAGCCAGAGGAGGTATCTTTCTAGGTTTGAAAAGAGTGGGAATATTGGGAGAAGTTGATAGACAAAAGAAGTATGGAATCACTATGACCAGCTATCCCTATAGGTTTCTGAAACACAATTTAGAAGGGTTATTGATGCATTCCTATATGTAGTCATTAACCAACTTAATGGATATGTTGGATACAGATTGATTCAAGAAGCCATGGCCTTTATCACAGAATGGGGATGTTGGTACAACCAATAGCCCAAGTTCACATATTTCAAGTTGGCTGGATTTGAGGGTCATCCCCACTTACTTCCAAGGTGTTGCAGCCATAGGATGGTACTGATGGAGTTTGTCTATCAAGCTCTGGGGGTTAATGCCCAATTTGGGATGAAGCACAAAATAGGTTGTCATAAGTTTCTCATGCAATTGGGTGAATACAGCTACCCACACTTTGTGGGAGCTAAGGTGGTTTGCAGTGATTTGATACATTTGAAGTTAGGTTTGTATACTGCCTGAAAGCACTTTGACCCAAAGAATAAAATGAATGCTTTCTTGGATTTGGTCTTTGACAAGAATTTCAACCTGTTAGAGGACTTCTGGAGTGATCTGCAGGATGAATATGACCTCAGGAAAAGGAATTATGAGAGGTTGCCTATTTCACTCATGGTGGAGTTCGGGATCAAAGCTGATATTCCTTATACATTAGTAGATGATGGATTTGTGTTGGATCCATCATATGAATCATTGAACATCGGTACCAAAATTTTGGACTCGATAAATTAGGATATGAGGAGACCATAGACATCAAGCAGATAGGGCGACCGGTCTTGGATAGGAGTATCCATTGGGCTGTTCTAAGAACTAGAAGTCATGGGGGTCCAACTCCTAAGAAAGGGAAGGGGTACAAGAGAATCAAGAGGAAGTTTCCTCCCAAGGAGCCTTTGGAATTCTCCCCTCCTAATATTGAAGAAATTGAGCTTGAAGCATCGGCTCAAGATGAACCAGAGGCACAGGAGGAAGATGCCCAAACAGGACCTGTTGCTGTTAGAAACCAAGATTCACCTGAATGCAAATGAATACCTGTCACATGCAAAAGACATTCAGAACAAACAAGAAGTTTTGTAAACCTCAAAGTGTAAAATGCATTATTAGAATCTCGGTTATTACAAAGAGATCAATCCTTATGAAGGAGATCAAGAAACCCTAAAAGGGAAACCCTAAATGAAACCCTAGTGTGCACACTTAATAATTAATCAATTATTAATGTGCCTAAGTTTAGCTTAAGTAACTAAAGGAATAAGTGACTTAATTAATTAACCTATATGATATAATTAATTAAGCATAATAACTTATTACTCTAACACCCCCCCTTAAGATGAACTTAGGAAGAAGCTAAAACACTAGATGAAGATGCATGCAAGCAAGGATGGGTCCCGGCAACTAGGCCTGATCAAGTACCCATTTACAAATTCAAGAAAGAGGTAGAGGAGGAAAACCCAGTGGGAAAAAACCCCCCTACAATGAGATGACATGCTACAAAGAAGCACTGGAAGAACTCTGTAGAGTAACACTAGAACCGAAATCTGGCAAGCAAGGAAATATACTTTTGTCTACTACTGAAATTGGATGAGAGTCATTGATTGACTCAAGGAATAATGATAAAAGCAATAGCAGACCCGATGCCTCAGAACACTCAAAAACTCCAAACGGGAACAACCTTGGAATCTATGAAGCAGCAGTCGATTATTGAATGATGTATCACTGAAAACGAAGTGCAAAGATGCAAGTATCACCCTCCCAACTGTAAAAAAATCCAAGTAATCTCCAAACAACCCATCGGTCCAAATCTGGAATAAGCGATCAACCAGGGATAGATACAAAAAAAGTGCATGGACAACAACATAGAGCTCCTCAATACCATTCCAACGTCGTCAAGATAGCGAAAATCGGAGATCGTGGCAAAAATTTATGAGCTCGAAAGCATAAAATAAACATCTAACTTCAAACAGAAATAAAGTTAGTAAAATAGGAAAATACTATAAAATAAACTACACCAAATGAAAGTACTCGGAACTAGCTTTCCGGCGATATCTTGTTTTCCCAATTTCAATACCGTATGCCCAAGTTATGCCAAAAACAAAAAAACTACTCTTTTAGGGCAAATTAGGGCTAGGAGGGGGCAAAGAGGCCGTACAACAACTGACGTCATGTTGATGTCAGCAATTCACGAGAAAAAATTTGATCGCCACAAAAAATCAGCCCCCTCGCAAAAAAAATTGACAGAGCCACTGGTCGCTGATATGACCAAGGGCTGGGTGCTGGAGATCGCCATGGGCCGGGCACAGAGCTCCCGGTCCCCCATATGACCTCAGGTCGTAGGTGGGGAGCCCTCAGGGGCTGGTGCAGAGCCCGCGGTCGTCTATATGACCAGGGTGGAGCTAATGAGGGGCCTAACAGGGCTGGCTGACCGGTGGCAATGCATGGTGCAACCACCGGTGGCAATGGCAGGTTAGCGGCCGCCTGGTGGCCGCCTGGCGGCGGAACCCTCCAAACTGGCCGCACAAAAAACATGAGCAAATTTGTGAATTTTGGAATGATTTTTGAGATTTTTTGTTTCGGGAAGCGTGTTGGGGAGGTCGTACGGCCTCTCTAGCAAAAAAATTTCCCTCAAGAACAAACTTCTCCGTCCCGGTGGGGCTGAGGCGTTTCTGCTGGGGAACACAGGAGGCTATATGACCATGGCAACATGGTTGACCCTCAATATCTCTAAAAAGAACTGGCTACCTAAGACTTGCAAAAAAGAATATAGACAAACCAGTGCATGAGAGCTCAACAGGCCATATCTTTCAGGATCACAGAGCAGAATGGGTCTAGAATACGATGCCATGTTAGAAACCAAGAATCACTGCATACCGGAAATGAATACACAAAGACATTTCAACCAGGTGCACATGAAGCCTCAAAGTATGGAAATGCATTATTAGAATCTCGGTTATTACAAAGAGATCAATCCTTATGAAGGAGATCAAGAAACCCTAAAAGGGAAACCCTAAATGAAACCCTAGTGTGCACACTTAATAATTAATCAATTATTAATGTGCCTAAGTTTAGCTTAAGTAACTAAAGGAATAAGTGACTTAATTAATTAACCAGTATGATATAATTAATCAAGCATAATAATTTATTACTCTAACAATTGCTTCAAGACCAACGATAGGGGATTCATCTGCTCAAGTGCCTCCTATAGAGCAAAAAAGTAAAGAGATGCCTAAGGGGACTCTTCATTATATTGTTGTCATTAAAGGGAAAAGGAGTAGAGGTGGAGATTCATGATGTTGAAAAGACTTTAATGAGACCTTGTCAAAGAAGGATGCACAATAAAATATGCCTCTAGAAGAGGATACTAACCATGTGCTAACAGAGGAGGATCAATGGGCACTATTTGAGGAAGCAAAGAAGGCTTTGGATGATCAAGCACACACAGCAGCAATGGAGAAGCAGAAGGCAGTTGATGCTAAGGCACAAGCAGATGCCTTACTTCAACAACAAAAAATAGAAGCCAAGCAAAGAACTGATGAACTACAAAAACAACAAAGGAAAAAGGTGCAGGAGCTCAGGACCAAGGAAGAAAATGACAAGCTCGAGCTAGTGTAGAAGATTCATGAGCTTGAAGAAGAAAAAGCTAAGCAACAGAGGGAAAGAGAAGCCCTTGTGGCTAAAATTAAAGTAATTGAAGAAGCTCATAAGAAGAAGGAAGAGGTAGAACGTATGAAAAAGGAGAAAGATGTTGAGGAGCTTGCCAAATAGCTACAAAAGGAAAAGGAAGCCTCGGACAGACTCAAAGTGTTAGAAGAAGAGAGGAATAAGCTACTTGAGGGAAAAAGCTTAGAAGAAGAAATATTGAAGAAGGAACAAGAAGATAAGAGGGTGCAAGAGCAGAAAGACAAAGAAGAAGTTGAAAAGCTTGCACAAAAATATGTAGAGGGAGAGCAACAAAATGTGCAAGAGATTGATTCTCAACCTAAAGTTAATATGTTGTAGCCTTTATTATCTACAATTGTTGCTTATTCTTCAACTATGATGGCCACTACTCCAAGTGCTCCTACTTGGTTAAAATTGGATCTTCAAAAGAGGTCGGTAATTTCATCACAACCTCTTGATTGGGAGGGTATGATGAAGGAGATTGAAAAGGAAAGGCCCAGGAAGAAGGCCAAGATTCTACATTCCACTAGACTTACTAAAAGAGGAGAAATCATTGTTGAATGTGCAATACTGGTGGTGGATAAGGATGTAGGAGAGATGCAACTGATTGATTACCAGTTGGGCATGGTTAATTTGGAGAGACCTACCAGAGATCAACAAATGAACTTGATTTATGTGGTAGCATTGTCCACCAAATCAAGAATGATGAAGGATAAATAAAGAAAAGATGAGCTTAAGGCTCAACTGGATCAATTGCATACTTTCTTGAAAAGTGTTTCTGCTTTGAGGTCACAACAAATTTCCACCATCAAGACACCAATTTTGCTTAGTAAGAAAGAGGTGGATTATTTGGTGCAGGTAAGAAGTAATGCAGAGATGATGGATAGATGGATTGACAGGCCAAATCAGGAAATAGGTGAAGTGCTAAGAGACAGTTTTGAGGTTCACAGAATGACAATGGAGTTGATAGAAGAGATGAAGCAGCATGCTAAAGAGTTGGGAGAACAAGAAGAGGATTATAGAGGATATATCCAGAAGTCTAAAGAGATTAATAAGTTGCCAAAGTCCATTCTTCTAGAATAGTCAATCCTTGAAGAGGATAACACAGATTTCTTGGAAAAGACCTCCAGCATAATCTGGTTTAGATTAGAATTTTTTTATAAACATAAGAATGAAGTCCAAGATTCCAGAAGGGATCTAAATGAACAGATTGATGAGTTAGAAGTAGTTATTGCTATTATAGTAAATTTTGATATACCAGTAAAGGATGGCCTACCTTTAAGTCAATTAAAAGATAAATGGGATGAAAGACTTAAGGAGGATGTGCAAAAGGGAGATGTTGGAGAGGATCTATTGTTGGACCAGTTAATGGATATTAAGGAAGAGGTGAGAGTTGCTAGATGGGAGTTGACAAAGTTAAAAGACATGAGGGAGTTTTTTGCTGCTGAACTGAAGAGAATCAAGTTCGAGGATAGTTGGATTGATGGGCCAAATTTGGATACGTTTTAGCAAGTCTTCTCCAGTTTCAATGAGTACACTTCAGAACAAACTCCACTTGCTTAACTAACAGTCCTATCTCCACATGCATAACTGATAGTTCTATGAGCACATGGCTTCTTTTCTCCTCTATCTTCTTCTCTCCGGTTTACTAAATGTTCAATGTAGGAACTCGAGATCAATTGATCTGAGTTTCCAAGAAAATTCAGGTTCCTAAAAGGGTGGATCTCGGCTTAAAATAGGGGGGATTTCATATTTTTGTATATCTATAAATATCCATAGGGTATCATATTGTAAGGGCCGGCTAATATGAATAGAATTGGCCACTTGATAGTAGGAGATATAATTTTATAGCTTTACAGAGATACTTTGTTATTTTTTTGGTTACAGTTGAATACAATTACAAGTTTTTATGCAATATGGTGTTGGAGTTGAGTTTTGCTTGATAAGGTTGATGAATTATAGTCTATCTGTATGTCAGTGATTGTGCTGAAGCATAAGTGTTTCTTATGTGATGAAAGTCATTAGAACAAACCAGATTTAAGAATTATTTCATTAGATTATCTGTGGATTAAATTATTGAAAGTATGTTGATCTATGATCTTGGCAACGAATGAGAAGTTTTGTTCTTTTAAATTTTTGAAGTTTTATGATGTGTGATTGTGATAGTTAAATAAAGCACCATAGATGCATGCAATAGTATGGATTGTTTCTGTAAATTGCATCATGTTATGGTTTTCTTGAAATAGTGGAAAAACATTCATTGTTGAAGATATATGTCTGGATATTAGATAAATTTCATTCATGCTTTACTGATGTACACCTTGATCTATCTTTTTATTTTATTTAAAACCCTCTTTTTGCTAAGAACAATCCAATGAATCAGTCATCACTTGCATTCCTTGTTACCAGCATAGTCCCCTTGA